>OX376372.1:178301355-178454293 GCA_947369275.1 Nemotelus nigrinus
AAGGGGGGGGAGGGGGTCGACAAAGTGTGACATGGTGTGACAAGGGGTGGGAGGGGTCCTAAGTTTCGTGACATCACATTTCAAAATCTAGAGGTACTAATCGCGTAATTTGAAATATTAATTAAACTAAAAAATATGTCCAACTCTATCTTTAGGGCAATACGGTTTAAATTGTTTTGTTGACAAGTTCATAGCCGCTTCTGACACGTGCCGATCGCCGACGAGCCCTTTGACTAATGCCGCCAAACGCACCGCACCTCGCGTAGGTAATGTTTTTGTTTCTATATTTTCATTCGACAATTTGCTTTCGCTGAGTGAACGACGTCGTTTTTTTAGTTGTGCTATTTTGTGGATATAAACATAGTTTAATAAATCAAGTTCAAAATGAACAAAAAGATAGATTTAGGTAATCTTTACCGTAGATTATACGAAACATACAGTGCGACTTACGCTGATAAAAAAAAACAGCATATACAGGAAGAAGTTAATACCTTATGGAAAATTTTGAAAAGTAGTGACAATATCGAAGGTGATGTGGAATTGAAAATCAAAGAGCTGCAGATACAAATGACGAAAAAAAAGCGACACTAATGAATTTTTTTTCGAAAATTCCTTCGGCGTCAACATCACGAATAAAACTAAAGCGGGAAAAGGAGGGAAAAGTACAAGTAAGTTATTACGAATTTAATTACAATCCTTAATTATCGCGCTCAGGAGCCAAAGATGGACGCGGACTTGAATCGCATCGCACGCGCCGCATTAGGTTATTAATTATTTAAGACTAGCTTTCCGCTCGTAGTTTTGCCCGCATGTACTACGATTATGTGTTTGTTTTTACACCTACGGTTTCATAGGACTTCATACAAGTAATTCTAATATGGTGCGGTTCAAGACCGCGGTATAAAAAGTAACGATATAATAATATTAATTGGAATTTTATTACAATATAACATATAATTTGCAGGGAAATACTAACGAAGGTCAGACACCACTACCAGAAGACACTGATATGGTTAATATACCGTCAAGTGAAAGTCAGCTTCAAACAATACCTAAACCAACGCCTAGTCAGAGTGCTTCACGGAATAAAATTGTAGTTTTAGAATCTGAACTCAATAGCTTGTTGTTAGCACGCGATGCTGGTATAGCCTCAAATGAAGCAATAAAAAAAATCTCAACTTTAAAGAAAAATATTCAGCAGGAAAAAAATATATTAAAGCGAAAGATTAGCGCAGCAGAAAGACAGAAAAAAAGTCGTGATTTTAAAAAACGAAAAATTGTAGAACTTTGCGAAAAAAATACCGATTTAGCCGCAGCACTAAAACTTCGAGATACTCTTGGTCGGCCTAGAATAGAAGAAACACAATCCGGTTTACTTGGAGTCATAAAGGACCTTGCAGTTTTTGGTGGCGCAGCTGATGATCGACGTCGCACTGAAGCTATAAGGTGCTGTAAAACATTAGACGACTTACAAGCCGAACTTTGTAAACTGGGATATACTATCAGTCGATCAGGGTTATACTTGAGACTTCTGCCCAGACGAGTCAATACAGAGGAAGGAAAAAGACATGTCGTAACTGTTCCTGTCAAACTATGCAAACCCGACTCTACGCTACATACGAAACATCAAGATGGTCCATTTTGTACTGCGACGATAAGAAACCTTGAATCGTTAGCTTCAATTTTGGGCCCTGAACAAGTTTTCTTTTTATCGATGGATGACAAAGCACGCGTGCCATTAGGTATTACAGCAGCAAACGCTCAAGCACCAATATTAATGCACCTTGATTATCGTGTAAAATTACCGGATCATGATTTCGTGGTTGCGGAAAAACATAAACTTATTCCCTCTGTTTATGCAGGTATTGTAGTAAAGAAAGATGGTGAAGGAAAACCTGAAGCTGTGACACATTCCGGGCCTACATATGTAGCAATTCGCAGTGGAAAGCATTCGTCCTCTAATGCAGAGACTCATGCCACAGATATACACAAACTTACTGAAATATCGGCCTTCGAGAACTTCATGAAAACTCGAGAAGGTTTTGTAAAACCCGTATTTATTTTTACTTGCGATGGTGGTCCCGACGAAAATACAAGATACGAGCGAGTTATAATTTCAGCTATACAACATTTTAAAGATTTTGATTTGGATGCTGTTTACATTGCCACTAATGCCCCAGGAAGAAGTGCTTTTAACAGAGTAGAACGACGAATGGCACCTCTTAGTCGTGAACTTACTGGTGTTGTATTAAAACACGATAATTTCGGTTCACATCTCGATTCCAGTAATAAAACTACTGACCTGGACTTGGAAAAACGAAACTTTGAGAGTGCAGGCACAGTACTGAGTATTATTTGGAGCCAATTGGTCATTGATGGATATCCTGTGATTGCCAAATATATTATGCCTACAGAAACTAGACTGGATGTTGAACAGGCTAAGGCATTGAAACGTGATGCGATTTGGTACGCAAATCATGTCCGGGAATCACAATATTTACTGCAAATAGTAAAATGTGAAGTGGTTTCGTGCTGTGGTGTGCAACGATCTAGCCTTCGGTGACTACTACGAGAGGGTTTTTTGCCACCACCTGTTTTAATTAAACAGACGTCAAGCGGGTATATAACAACAGAAAAGGATGATATCGAAGGTAAATTCGCTCCACTATTACTTCAATTATCTTTAAAACTGAGCGCGTCATCACATTTAAAGCAAGTACCGTATGATAGTTACTGCCCTAGTGTTGAGGGATACTTGTGTAAGCGATCTTGCGGCTTCTGTGGTCTATATTTTGCATCATATAAAGCCACTAACCAACACAAACAACTTCATAAGATTAAGCAAGATGAAGTTCCCATTGCAAAGATACGCCCTCAAAGAATAGCAGCTAGACGTGCCAGAGAAATTCTTTGTTTGGATATTAATGATGATGCCTTATGGTTGGATGAAAAAGATGTTGACACCACAAATGTTCCTGACGTGAAAAACGAAGTGAACTGTGAAGTGACTGCCATGCCAGTTATAAATAATTTAAAGGACTGGGTTCAAAGTCCATGGACTGAAGATGATTGAGTTTCTTTTTCTTTATATTCATTAGTTTATTTTTTTGTTATTGTTTCAAATATTTGATATTATGTTGATTTCATAAAAAAGTACTTAATTTAAATGGAAATAAAACTAATTTCGGAACTGCTGTTTTAATTTAATAATTTTTTGATGTTAAATTGCAAAACATGTGACGTCACACTAGGGAGGGGGGGGGGGTCTCAGAAATGTGACCACCTGTGACAAGGACGGGGGGGGGCTCAAAAACTCATGAAATTAGTGTGACGTACTTTATGGATGAACCCTTAGCATATTATTACTGTAATTCAAAATTAACATTTTTTCTGATCGGAAACTTTGAAGCGCGTTTTCTTGAGTTTTAGTTTTTATAATTTTTCTAAATCGGCGAGCGTGATTGAAATAAAACTAGGCGACCAATCAAAACGAATCAAGGCTTTTTAGCTTTAGTTTTGTATTCTGTTCTATTTGAACTAAAAAGTTCCATAAAAAAATTCTAAGCAAATTTTTAGCAGCTTGATATAATTAATTATTTTTACCAAGAGCACATTTTTTAACCTGAAAAAAACTTTAAATTTCACAACTTTTTGGGTTCTTTTGGGTTCATCTAGAAGAATAATTTAAGAAAATTAAAATTTTCTTCGATGTTTTTGTTTCAAATAAAAATTAAGAGCTTCATTTTTCCCGCCAATTTGAGACTGCAATTGCAAGGTGTTGCACAAATGTGCATAAAAATCTGTTGCGTTTGATTATTTTTCGCTCAAAAAATTTTCTAACATTTTTTTCTAAATATGCAATAAAATAATGTAAAAAGTTCGCTAAGCTTGCTTATTTTTTTCTGTCCCAAAAAAAAATCAAGACAAAAAAAACGCTTTGTTTAAGCCTCCTAAAGTAGGATCCCCCTTAATTTAGTAGTGAAGCACGGCACACAAACATACAGCATACGAATTCTGTTGTTAAAATGTTTATCTCATAAAAATTGATATTCGAGAACTTAATAGATATGACCAATGAATATTTAGCGATTAGCTAGAATGAAGCAGAAATGTATTATGTTTCCATTTCTGGAGTATTCGAAAATCAGTGAAAAGTTGTCTGCTACGAAATCGAAAGCAAGTGTTATCGCGGGACCATTCTCTTTAAAAATTTTCGCTCCATAATAAAAACTTGTCTTTCATATTCGGCTTATTCATCGGCCACTAAACGAATCTTTATCAGAGAATAGAAACTTTATTAGTGCTTTCGAACTACGAGTCAACTTTTTAGATCGCAAAGATGCTGCTCTTTATGTCAGGAAAATTCCACTAAGACAACCACTAACGTAGTTAACACGCTGCATGCAAGATTTTAGCAATCAGTCATATGTATGTACATAATGTAAACTCTTTTTCTAAGTATACTCGTAAAACCAATGCAAACTGATCAGGAACAGCGATGGGCATTTACGATGGGCATTTGTAGTAGATCTGCTACTTTTTCCTATTTTTTTCTCAATCTACTACTCTACTACGTAGCAATTGATATCTACCACTTTTTCCGAGGGACTACTTTTTAGTGAAGATATAACTGATTCATCTTCGGTGAACCATTAAGCATTAGCTTAAGCACATCTACGATAAGAAAACGCCGAGCGTGTGGCGACTAATGTAAAAATGAAAAAGTCGTTGTTCTCGATTTTTTTCATACATTATTTATGTACATATATCTAATTTATACTACTTTTTTTCTGAATCTGCTACTTTTTTGAACACAATTTGCTTCGTATTTATTCGTCTCAATGCCCATCACTGATCAGGAAATTATTTGCCGGCTATTTTATCAATAAAACTAACATTTTATGAATAAAATACTGAAGTGTGTAAAATTCAGATAAATACACTGTATACGTACATACCTTCCTTCAACTTCTAACTTAATCTCGTATTTTCCTCCGTAATAACACACAAGAACCCACTACACAAATTTAGAAAAATTCCAAGTTCGTTTATCAAATCTCACTCTTATCGAATTTCTTGAAAATTATCCCTGCATTGATCACTTCAAAAGCACCTAGACACTTCGTCGTCACGAGACAAGCGAATGAAACTAACCTTACGATCTTTCCAAACGGAAGCGTCTTCTTGCGAAAGCTAACCAAAATATGGGATTCTCAGAAAACAATATGTACCGAGCAGTGCTGCGAGGTTTTCGTGGCTGAAATTCCCTCGAATATGCTCGTTTTTCCCACAGTGCATAATGAGAATACCCTCAATTTTTCCCATGAACAATGTGTGAGCTATTTACCTCAGTTTTGTATTTATTTACCAAAATCGCACTCATGCCAGCAGCTTCATATTTTTTATATGCATATATGTATCTTTCCCGAAAAAACTCATTTCATTATGACTCAATGTAAAATGCGTTGAATGCATGTATGAATCCTAAAAGTATGAATCCTGCTTATCCCGATTTGCCTTTCGGAAGCGAAATTTCCAGGCCGGGGAATATCAATTTAAATTCTACAAAATATTCTCGAAATATGAACAATGGGGTGATATCTGCAACTACAAACATTTATTTTCTGAGTTTCAGGAAAATATTTTGATAATAGGTCTTTGAGTGGAACAAATTTTATGATTTTTAGAATGGTTTATTTTAATTTTCCTGCACCCGCGTATTTTTTATAAATTCACCATATAACTAAATATCATTACAGAGCGAGAAATATTTCACCCAGTACATATCATTAGTCTCACAAGAAAGTATTCGCTTAAAAGATTTTTTACTAATTTTCGAAGAAAATTAGTATTAAACTCGTTTCGCCGAAAATTCATATTTCTTTATATCTATATATATATATATATATATATATATATATATATATATATATATATATATATATATATATATATATATATATATATATATATATATATATATATTTATATATATATATATATATATATATATATATATATATATATATTTATATATATATATATATATATATATATATATATATATATATATATATATATATATATCAGCAAAATGATTAAGGGAGATAATCTCTGGAGTGGCCATTCCGATAGAGCTGAAATTTTCAGAGGACGTAGATGTATATAGTAGGTAGGTCCACAACTTGCTAAAATTCAGATATCCTAAACCTTTTTGCGGCGGCGAGCGTTTTAGTGAATTTTGAGGTACTCCTATATTTCCAAGCAGCGTAAATTTTTTTTAAAAAAAATATTGGGAATGAAAACATATTATGTTTTAAGCTTGTCTATGGTAAAGAATTTGAAATTTTGAGCCGTGTGTGGGTGCAGTGTGCCTAAAAGTAGGCAAGGATTTTTTTTCAAATTTTGATTTGTCAATACTTCTGACAAAAACATTGGATCATCGTGAAATTTGCAGAGCATATTTATGTTAACTAAAATTTAACACACATAGATTTCCAAGGTAGTGCGGCTCCTGAAAAAAAATCCTTCAAATCATTGACACTCCTGAAAAATTTTTGATTTTTGACAAAAAATTCAAATCATTGATAAATTTTAACCTTTGTGCATCATGTCAAATTGAAATTTTGAAAATTCACATTTTTACAAGAACGGCAACCCATCACCAAATTACCTCTTTTTTCAGCACTCGAAAGTTCTGTTCACGAGAACTGACGACCGGATTATCCGATCATAGTGAAATTTACAGAACTTGTTGGTGTTGGCTAGGACCAGGTCTGACAGAAGTGATTTTGAAATGCGGACAACCCTGTGCCAGTGGTACCATCTTGAAATATCACTGAGAAAAAAAACAGCTTTTTGGCCTATAACTTCCGATTCAACCATCACATTTAAACAAAATTCACAAAATATTTGAATTTTACTTTAGGTAACATTTGGTGGAAATGTGGCTGAAAAGTTAGAATAGAGTTGCCAGCTTTGGTGATTTTTGTCTCTTAAATCTTGCAAATTTGCTCAGCAAAATAAAGCTTTTTTCCCTATAACTTCTGGTCCAGCCATGAAATCAAAACGAAGTTCGTGCAGTAAATGGACCTTAATGTGCACCAAATGTTGTTGGAATTTCGTACAAAAATCATGAAAGGGCTGCCAGCTATGACCATTTTTGTAATTTTTTGGAATTTCTTTACTGAGCGATTATGTCCTTAGATTTCCAAATGGAAATCATCCTGCAATGAAAATTAACAACAAATATTAACGCTTTAAAAATTTGAAAAATTTTGAGGGTAGTAGCCCTAAAATTATTTTCACCCTTATAACTTCCAGCGCAGTGATTCAATCGAAACGAAATTTACTGGTTGGGTTTAACTTAACGTGAAGCAGATTTGGTATATATTTTGCTTTGCTGCTGACACAGGGTAACCAGCATTAGTCATTTTCGTAAATATTGCACCAACAGATGCTTAAAATAAGAAACCAATTTTTAGATTATCCGAATTTTGAACATTTTTCGGATGGCAGCCTCAAACAACGTTTAACCGCTAGAACTTTCGATGAAATCCTCCGATGAGAACGAAATTCAAAGGATAAGTTGATTTAAATATGAGCTGGTTAAGGTAAACTTACTGCTGCTTCGTTGAGAAAGTGCTGCCAGCACTGAACATTTTCATCATTTGTGTTATAGTTGAGTTTTGTTGCTTTGGATAAGGAATGGTTGATATGATTCTACAAAAAATTGTATTACGTTACGTCTTTCCACATTGCCATTCAAAGACAATTTCTTCGAAAATTAGTTTTCTAGCGGTTCTGATGCGCTAGACTTTTTTTTATAAATTCACCGTATAACTAAATATCATTACAGAGCGAGAAATATTTTGCCCAGTAATATCATTAGTCTTACAAGAAAGTATTCGCTTTAATCTCACAAGAAAGTATTCGAAGTTATAAAAAAAAATTTTGTGAGATACCTTTCAAGAAACAAAAATACTATCGTTCAGCTTTTGGCTCTAATAGCTCTTGTTGTGTTGAGCTGTGTAAATGCCGACACACACATTTGCTTGAAACTTGGTACACATGGTATTCTGGTGTTTTATCTGGCAGCACTTTGACTTCAAGTCGGCGCTGTCATTTGAATCAGTCAGACTTCGGCGACATAATAAACAACAGGGAAGTGATCCCCGAAGTTTTGCGACGAGTTAAGATTTCTTTCGCTCAGGCCTGCTACCCAGTTGGTTCCACTCTCCTCATTCTAGTCGACAAATTTGTACCTCAAGCGCTCGCAAATAGGAAACTAGAAAATGGTAATTTATTTTTCGGCTTCCAAAACGATTTCACTTTGAACTTTGACCAATGTCACGAAGCACGTACTTAACCTCAACACGCATACAACAGGACTCTTTGACAGCATCATTTTTGCACATCATTTACGATTCGTTAATGTCTAGTATTTTTGGGTTTCAGGACGTCTTTCTAGTGATACGGCGAAAGAAATCAACAATTTTCACGGACGCCAAAGAAAATACAACCGTCACAGAGCTGAAAAAAATAATAGAAGGTAAGAATATATTCAGGATAGAAGTTTCCCATTGGGGAAAAATGTGTGAAATCATTTATTGTGCACAATTGTAATTATGTACCAAATTCTGACAACCGAAAGAGAGATTTTGTATATTTGATAAAATTCTTTTCACTAATTAATTTCTTAAAGTTCGGGTGATGTCGGCTGATGCGCTGGCGACAATGCACTTACTCTACATTTCTAATGTCTCAATACATTTTTGCTCTAAAAATGCATTCGGAATCATTGCATGTGATCAGGTTACGTGCTTTAATGACAAGTTTTAAAAACGAGCTCAAATAGAAAATCGATTTAAATATTTGATGGCTTGTAAAAACGAAAAAAAAATCAACAAAGGATCAAATTGTAGTATTAAACTAAACGATGCTTATAAACTACCATTGAAACCATGGTCCGATTTGCTGAAATATATCATTAAACAATAACTTTTCAGAGTATTTGAAAAAGTTAATTATGCAACAAGGTTTAAGTAAATCTTAATTTAAATCGTAATGTAGTTTGGAATCACAATCTATCTTTCTGCATAATATCTGATTAACAATTTACAATTGTTTAATTTGTCGAAGTTAATTTGCATATATATTGTCGATGATTTTAAAATTTAGTAAATAAGCCAAACATTTTTTCTGTTAAACTGATAGTTCTTACGCACATTTTTGGTTCCTCTTACATAATTGATAGTCGCTGTGGGAGTAACAGCTGAACCGCTAATAACTATCATCTAAATTATGGAAATGTAATTTTCTTTTGAATTTGCATGAGTATCCAATTGATATTCCATTCCAAACCTACAATAAAAAAAGGAGAAAATGTTCGGTGAAATTGAGCTGAGAGCCTCAGTTTTTTCCTACTTTAAATTGGTTCATTTCCGGAAACAGGAAAATAAAAATTTAAGGCTTGCTGGGCTAAAGCTATTATATTAAAACTCAAAATTGTGTGATTCAAAAAATTATGTGATAAATCTGAATCGGTGTGCGGATAACTCGTATTCGCGAAAGCAATTTTGTTTTCAATTTGTGATTAGTTTCTGTAATTAACGAAAAAAAAAAACGTTAGCCACTAGCTTCATGGGAAATAGGCAATAAGAGCTTAGAATCCGTCATGAGCTCTGTTAGAAATATTATAATTACTCTTATTTGTAACATTCAAGCAATTTAAAATGTGGTATGAATATAAATTACTAACATGTGCATTTAAAGTGGCTTGCGAATTAAGTTGCGTACTTCAACGCAGTTTACCTTCTTTAGTAAAATAATTTTTCTGAATTTTCCTTCTTTGCCATTTTCATATAATCTGTAATATATCTATGATTTTTATCTACAACTTGAATTTCACTAAGTCTTACACCATCTACAAAGGTAAACGCAGAAACTATCAATGGGACAAGAGCCAAGCCACAATATGGAAAGGCCAAATAAAGTCTGCGATCTTTCGGTAAACTGTAAAATA
The DNA here is from genome assembly GCA_947369275.1 of Nemotelus nigrinus. Taxonomy (NCBI): domain Eukaryota; kingdom Metazoa; phylum Arthropoda; class Insecta; order Diptera; family Stratiomyidae; genus Nemotelus; species Nemotelus nigrinus. The sequence goes on from OX376372.1 coordinate 178,311,380, forward strand.
ACGAACATCTCTACACGCTGTTCTCAGTATTTAGTTACACAAACTTCACGAACCAAGTTCCTTAAAAAATATCCAATAATACAATTTCCAATACCTAATATCTAACTGTGTCGACAAGTTTTGATGTTATCCTATTAAGGGTGGTAATAGGCGGCATTTTGGTTTTCCTTGCGAAAAGTCAACGTTCAATCAGTGGGGATGTGCCCTAAAACTGACTTTTCTAGCCCAGATTTGAATCTGGTTCTGGTCGGCAAGGTTTATCGGACTTCGTGCATGTGACGCCGTTTTAAAATTTCAGGCACTTAATTTTTCTGGTGTCTCGTTTTCTGTTAGGAAGCAGAAAAAGAGTGATATAATCCCCCTTGTGGTGTTCTCGTGCCAGCTAATTTCTTAGCCTTGGCACCCGAAAATGTGGCCTCGTTTTGCCTGTTTTGGGGCAAATGCGACGTCGATGATCCTCGCAACACTGATATTGTTGAAAGCCCATTCAATGTCTACGAAGGCTAATAACATGAATTCCTTTTGCTATAAGGATTTTTCTGGTCACATTGTGTAGTGAAATCTCTACTAATCTACCCGCTAGATATGTATGATAATTAATATAATAAAATAATTAGAATCCCGCAAAATCAATCGAGCTCTTGATATGTAAGTCCACGAGTCTTTCTAGTGTTTTAGGAACAAACAAAAATGCTAAGCTATTTGGTCTTATATTCTTCACATTATAGTGATTAAACCTGCCAAGTTTCAGAATAAAGACCACTCTAGCTTTTGTCCACAGTAGCAAGATAGGTGATATCTCATCCATTCATGTGGCTTTGTAATGTCTCAATATGTTTATTACTCACTTAATTGTGGTCTCTTCTGTTACTTACTTTTGTTACTGTTTAGTTTGTTCGCAATTGTCATTTCACGATGTAATATTGTCCAATTCCAAAAATTCAGTTTCCATATACATACACTTGTCGGGTCCTCTGCACAATCCCCATTATTCTTATGTAGATAGGTAGGTACGCTGAAAGTTACACCTAGGACCTTTCTTGTGCTGGCTGTTTCTGTACTTCCCTCGATGTTCTCAAAGAATTCAGGTTTGGTTCGTAGTATCCTCTATTTAAAGAGCGACAACTCCTACCTGTATAGGTCCCAGTCCTCACCTTTGCTGGATCGCTTGCGGTTTCAAATGCCCTTCGTGTACGGCCTCTAGCCCCCGTAAATTCGGCGTTCCATCATAGGGTAGCATTTTTCCTTACGGGTTTCTCATGGAATACGTATTTAAAATCTGATGTCAAGATTTCTTTTAAACGGTTCACTTGGTCGTTAATTTATCGTGGACTCGTAAGATCCAGATCGTCTAACTCCCTGAGATATCTCTTTGTTTTCTTGGAGTAAACTTAAACATCGTGTTGCTCGGAGTTCGAACTTTTTTGAGTAAAATTTCAGAGCTATCGCTATCAAGCATAACCATTGCTGGTCCAAAAGCGACCTCACGTCAGACACTCGCCAGCTACGGACTTTTCCCATTATACCTGGATTTGCCAGGGTAATATCAATTATCTAAGCCCTGTTCCTCGTAATAGATGAACGCTTATTACATGCATTAAGAATATTGAGGTTAGTTGAATTTAAAAATTCTAGTAAATACTTGCCTCTATCGTTTATGTTAGTGCTCCCCCATTTATTGTGGTGACCATTCGCGTCACAGCCGATAGTGACATCAGCCCTCATAGCCGCATCTTTCACATTTTTCAGTTCTGGTGTGACAGAATCCTAGCCGTAAACATGATAGACTGCAGGCACCAGCCAGCGTTGTGTAACGCCGACCGTGATCTTCCTCTCCCAACTAACAATGGTTGTGTCCTCGTGACAAAGCGATGGGATTAAAATTACATTTAGTTGGTTTCGACGTCAATGTAAATCCTTGTTTTGTCCTTACATGTTGGCAAGATCACATCGATGCTTGCATTGAATCCAGACCCAGCGTTCATATTTAGGAGCAGTTCCTGTATCAGTGCGAAGTCAGCATTCCCCTATATCGTGCCGAAGCGGAATGGTTGTCACCATTTTGCTGCAGTATAGATTTCTTTGAACCAACCATAATATTTAATAATAGTCAGTCACCTTGTATCCCCAACCTTAAAGTTGGCTCTCTTCGGTCCGATGTGATGCAACCCTATGTTGTCGATACCCAGCACCAGCACTGTTTTTGCTGGGCGGATAAGACGCCGCCGATTGATCTTTAAGTTCTTCCGCCCTGAACAATCTCTACAGAGAGACACCTTTAGATTCGAGTTCTGAACATCTCCTCCACAACATCTCGCTCCGGATAAGCTTCGAAAATCCCCAAAAAGATTAACCCAATCCTATCCGTCGTGAAGACGTCACTGAAGGTTACCACAATGTTGCAGCCTTCAAAGGTGATCCCACCTACATTGACATGGCAAACTCGAGTAGTTCCTGGGTGATAAGCTTAAGGATCATCTTGGCCGCGTCCTACAAGTATCCACTTTGGAGGCTCCTTTTTATCGTCGACGACCACATTGAGGTGACCTGCAGTTACTTCACTCCAGGGCTGAAATACCGCCTCCTATCTTGGCCTTTTCGTTCCCTTTTCTTTCGCAGAGGCTTCATACTTTAATCGGTGACGCCTGTTCGTAGACATAGTTGGTCTCATCTGAGATGAAGACAGCAAGGATTTGTGTTGTGTATGGAGTGTAGTTGTGTCTTGCTGCTTTGTGAGGGGTTCGTCGACGGGTTTGCGCTGATAATATGCTAGAAAACTCCGAATTTAGCAATCTAGGTGCTCGGCAGAACAAATCCACAATACACGGCAGTAAAGGAATTGCTTCAGACCAACGAGGGTAACGGCCGATGATTGAATCCCTGTGAGTGTGTTAATGGACCAACTATCTCGATGTGAACGAGCTTGAAACATTCGGAAACCGTGCGAAAAGTCGGTTAGGTTTGCTCCGGTGGTTTTGACAAGATAGACATTCTAGGGACCAAGTCGCAATGAACTTGTTCATCAAAAGTCAGAAGCATTTTAGTGAAATGTGCTTCCGTGGAACATGAATATCAGGGTGCAGATTTGTTCTAAGCTAAACACCTGTTTCTTTAATGCTGGAAAAATATAAGGTTTAACGGTTGAGATGGATTCTTCACAAAAAATTTCGGCGTTGGCACCAAAGTTTGTTTGTCTTTTAAAGGTTTCTTTTGGATCTCCGGAACTCTTTGTCCGATTTGCAGGGCAAATATATTGAAGTGAATTCGAAAGTACTTGAAAAATAGATTTCTTCTAGAAGAGCGAGTGTGTTCGCAACAACGTTATTGCAACCAGAGACATGCCGAACGTCAAAATTCAACTCACTAATATAACCTAGATATCTAAATTGACGTCCTTTCCTTTCCTTTGGCTTGAATGCAGACGTTAGTGATGTGTGATCAGTGTATAATGAAAACCTGTGGGCTTCCAAAAACGATTGGAAACAGTGAATCCCCTGATAAGCCACTAAGAGTTTGCGGTCGTATGCACGCTGCTTAGTTTGGCCGTGCAAAAACCGAGGAGCTGCCACAATTCTAGACATATTTGCTACAGAGCAGCCTCAGTGGCGATGATGGAAGCATCTACGAATAGACCAAGCTCAACGTTTGCCTTTAATAAAGCCAATAGAATGGCTTCTACGAAGCCAGTCTTTACTTGACCGAAACATTCAAGTGATTAGTCGATTTTTTTAGCGCCGTCTTTTTTGGAGTAGTAAAGATAAGCGTTGAGCTGTATGAGGAAGGAAGCGATGATGAAGTTGACCAACTCCTAAAATCATCTTAAGCCTATTGGAGAGTTGAACGGTTGTGATTGTCTCGTCCCGATTTGAGGAGAGCTTTATGCCTTTTGGCGAAATCCAATGACCTAAGAATTTAACTAAATAGCGGGGGAAGTGATATTTCGCCCAGTTTATGATGAGGTCATGAATCGCTGGAAAATTTGTTCTCGTTGAACTTCGGAAGTCGATGATGCGAAATCTCTGTCTATGTTGGACTTCGCGAATAAACAGCTGGAATGATTGCACCGTATGAATTCAAAAAGTCCGAATAGTGTGCAGAAGGCGGCCTTAACACCCTCTCATTATTAATGTACTGTCATAGCACTTAATAGTGTTATGACAGTGCATTAATAATACATCATTATTTATTAATAATAATAATTCATAAGTAATAATACATAATTACACAAATTACATTACAAATTACATAATAATCCATAATTACATACAACAGTTTTGTGCTTTTTCCTTTTTGCTATTCTATCTTGTCAGGAAATGGCTCTAATCTAATTAAACGTGATTTTTTTTTAGGAATATTAAAAATAAAACCTAGGGATCAGATGCTCTTTAACAAAGACCTCGTAGTGATGGAAGATGACAGACTGCTTCAGGATTATGGTATAACGACAAATTCAGCTAAACCTCAGACGCCGGCACAACTGGGCCTTGCCTTAAGGTAATTCTACCATTTTTTCATAATCTATTTTAAAGAGAATAAAGTAACAACTATTTACTGTTAGAATGGAAAATGGGGAGTTCGAACAGCTTGAAATCACTCCATACTCACAGCCTCCAGAGTTACCAGATGTAATGAAAAATCATGAAGCGGCCAATGGTCAAGAGCAAGTGGCTTAGAATCATTTAATGTTTTTAATTATTATTAAAATATACATATTTTTTAAAAAAAGATCATCATATTTACGACTAAGAAATTGAGCTATTTTAGTTTTTAAAAATCGGTCAGATATTTTGATGGAAATTATTTGAACTGAATTTACTTGAAACTTGAGCTAACTGAATAATCATTATCTAAAGAATTATGCGATTTTGGTGCACTAGAAATACGTATGGCTTGCGCATAGTTTCCAATGAATGTTGATATAAACATATGAAACATTGGTGTTAGTGATGAAAAGTATATACTCAGCAAGAGAAAGAAAACACGGCTTCTTATTTAATGAACAAATTAACTTTTTATTGAAATTGTAACGAAATATAAGTTCTAAATGAAAACAAACTGATTAAAGTAATGTTTAATTGAACAGAGAAAAAAGGTATTTCCTTCTTAACTGTAAAGAAAGTAAAAAAAAATATGGCTGGGACGGATAAAATCGAAAACAATTGATGATAGGTAGATCAATTTTGAAAATTATCAGTCAAAAATACGATTCAGAACGATTCCCGGCTAAGCGAATTAAAATGGTGTTATTGAGTTTAGAATTGATTTAATAAATCCGGAATTAATTTAGTGAATTGATTTTTATTCATAATTACTTTGGCTCCAACAAACATCATCCTTGAATTCAATTCATTGAAATTAAAAGACAACCAGGAACCAGCCACATGGCTGATATCATAGCTATCAGGACGAGTGTTGATAGGTAGGCAATGGAAAAGGGCTTTTGTCTCCGAAGTGCGCTCTCTAGCAAGAAAAATTAATATCAACGTAAGGCTGGTTGAAAAAATAAATATCAACGTAAGGGTTATTGATTTGTGATCACGGTTCCCTTCTTGTCTATAGATCAGCATAGGCAACGTATATCGTCTCTAAAGCTTATCAAAGCAGAGAATAATTGATACGGGAAACCCGATCGTTTTGCGGAATAAGCCTCCAAAAGCAGAATCAAATTGGAATTGTTTTTGCGGGATAATGAAAATTGAAAAATTTTTATTTTATCTTGAAAATTTTATTTGACAAAGTGGTTTCGAAAGCATGCACTGATTCTCATCAGACACCAGCACACAGTGCATACTTGACTGGAAACCACTTTGTCAAATAAAATTTTCAAGATAAAATAAAAATTTTTCAATTTTAATCATCCCGCAAAAACAATTCCAATTTGAATCTGCTTTCGGAGGCTTATTCCGCAAAACGATCGAGTTTGATAAGCTTTAGGGACGATATACGCTGCCTATGCTGATTTATAGACAAGAAGGGAACCGTGATCACAAATCAATAACCTTTATGAGTAAATTATTTCCATGGATATAAGTCGAAGATGTTAAAATTTGTCACAACCAGCGTAAATAACAATTAATGATTTCCAATTGCAAGTGGTCACACCAGTCAAGTATGCACTGTGAGCTGGTGTCTGATGAGAATCAGTGCATGCTTTCGAAACCACTTTGTCAAATAAAATTTTCAATATGAAATAAAAATTTTTCAATTTTAATCATCCCGCAAAAACAATTCCAATCAACGTAAGGCTAAACTTTGACAAGTCTCCATTATCTGAAAATTTTGACCATGAAGAAAAGCGGAGACTACTGGCTACTGTCGGATAAAATGTCAAGCATTTCAATTTCCGATCGATATTTTATTGACAAAAATTGCCACAATTTAATTTTCAAATTCAAATGCTTATTGACATCAAATGTCATTATTTAGCTCGAAGGAATGATCTGCACATACTAAATTGGAGTGAAATAAGTGGAGACATACTGCCAATGTCATCTGCATTTTCATTGCAAAATCTATTTTTCACGCAAAGTGAGTACCACACTTGCTAAAATTCGAACTAAATTTTCGCCGAAACAAATTTCACGTGAAATTTTGTATGATTATTACACGTAAAGACGAAGACAATATCAAACTTTACTGAGTAATAAATAGTCTATTCACATGACCACAAAATCACATGCTTTTGAGAGGATCTTGCTTTTGGCTAAATTCATGTCCATAATCACATGATTTTCATGCAAATCAAAAGTAAGTATGGAAGTTGCGTTTAACAAAAGCATGAAAACAATCGGTTTATGTCTGTGCTACCAGTGGTGGTGACAAAAAGGTTGACGATTCAGTACATTTACACTGGTTGTCATAGCAACCTATCAATATTATTGTATCTTCCTCCCGAGAATAATTTTGACGATCCGAAAAAAATTGAACAGATTTTAATTCGCTCAGTAATGTATGATTAAAACATTTCTTCATTCATGTTTGCCTTGGGTTTCACTAAAACAATGGCATTGGTGTAAACATGTTCACTGTTTCATGCAATTTTATTTCCATGTTTCGACCGAAAAGCCAACGAAATCAGATACGAATAGCATCTATAAAACAAAAGTACCTCAGTGCGATGTAACAGCCCACTCACATCGCCACAAAATCACATGTTTTTAAAACGATTCCTGCTTTTGGCTATAATCACAGTATTTTCCATACAAATCACGGCTCTTCCTGCTGATTTCTTTTTTTGTTTTTTATTTCTTGCGAAGAATCCTCAGTGTGCCTGAGAATTCATGTCTCAACGATGAAAAATGGTATATGTATCCTACATATTATGATTTATTGCATATTTATGCCATTCTTCAAAAAAATCAATTTTTGGGATGAAGTAAAGATAATCTGGAAAAAATTATTTAAAAAAATAGCTGTGCAAAAGTGTGCAGTTAAGAACCACCAAGCTAACAATTGTAGCTATTATATAAGTGAATTCCAGACCGGGAACTTGCAGGGAGGGGACATGTACTTTCCGGTCTTATGAACATTGAAAATCGCCAAAAAATGGTAAATATCAGTTTTGCGATTTTAATATTCAAATACATGATAAAATAAATAAGGACATACCTTTAACTTCTAAATCAATCACTAAAAATGCAACCTCATTAACTACAAAGAGGAAAATTGCATTTAATTAAAAATCTGCTTACCTCTTCCTTAAATGCCTCCGTCATTATCTTATTTGTGGTTGAACTTAGTGCAAAACACTTCTTGAATTTACAACAATACCACAACTCTACCGGAATAGGTAAACAATTCCGGAAAATCCTATAAAAACTTTTGTCAATCTAGCTTAATTTAGACGAAACACTGTGCAACAATTGAGGAATAATTATTTAATTTGTTTAGCCAGGATTTTCTAAATCAATTTTCCACGTTAGAAGAAAATAATTTGCATGATATTGAGAAGTGCTGATTGTGTTTGCACTCCTGATGTTAGTGTCTGTGTCGGCATTTTGTATTATAGTTTTTATAGCCATAGTTAATAGTATTCTAATATGCTAAATATTTTGCCTCGATATCTGGCTCCACAATAAGACTCTGTATGAAACAATTGAGAGAATATAAGCATTGTAAACTATTAACTTTATCATAGAAGTCTTTTCTATTTAGTGATCAGCTTTTTCCCTGCCTGCCTAGAATTTTATAGACAGCGTATGTCTGCTCCAAAGTTAGAATACGAAGCAAAGTCTATTGATGCGGAAATGCTATGAACTTTTTTTTTCAAAACCACCACTTAGTTAAATTCAATTTCAAATAGTATCGCGAGCAAAACCATTCCATAGCATTAACTTTGTTATTAGCGGTAGGAATACAAGACTTCAGTTTTCTTATAATGGATGCCAACTTGCGCCTGATGTTGTTTATATGTTCCTGCCAGAACTTTTTATCATCCAAAATCAATCGAATATATTTCATTGAATGGACTTTATTTAAAGCTACTCATCGTATTTGTTTTTCTGCTGGAATATAATGTATATGATTTTCCTGACATTAATAACTAAATTGTTTTGTTGAATTTAGTTGCAATATCTCTCTAAGTCCGTGTTTATGTTGCTTTGTAGAGTCGATTCGTCTTTGCCAGCATAAAGTAGAGGAGTATCGTCTGCAAAAGGAACCATTGGGGGAGGCAGGTGGACAGAGTGTGAATCTTTGTGGAATTCCAATGTTAATTCTGCATTCCTAGGCTCATACAATTCGAATTTCTTGTTACTAATTGTCTGTTTAGTCAATAATCCATATATTTTGGGCTGTTCAATCAAAACTTTGTGGTAGATGGTATCAAACGCTTTTTAAACATAATACATTATTTACATACATCTACATTTTCTCTATCAAGAGCATAGTTGATGAAATGAACTGCATCTAAGGTTACCACTAGTGTATTGCTGTTTTGCTTAAATCCGTACTGAATAAACGCTAGGATACAATTTTCTTCAATGAATTGGAGCATTCTTGTCATTAAAATTCTTTCAAAGCTTTTGCTAATAATGCTGGTGGCAGCTATTGCCCGACAGTCCAATGAATCTGAACGATCACCATCGTTAAAAACAGTTGTGATTTTTCATTCAAATTCAGGGAAAAACATTTTATGTTCATTGAAAAAAAATAATTTTCAAATTAGCACAACCTGGATCTTCAACAGTTTCAGATCTACGGATGTGATGTTGTCTAAATCTAAAAATACTCAAAAGTTTAAATTTCTAATTGTCTCAAATACTTTGTTTATGTTTGTTAGACGCAGGTGCATGGATGTTAATGCATTTGAATTTATCCTTATGTTTCCCAGATGGTGCTGTTGCACGACATTTGCGCCAATGGTTGCGAAATATAAAATCAAACGGTGAGCTAATGCTTCAGGGTTGTCAATGAGAGATTAACTTGAAATTGATTTATTAGCACAGGCTGTGTTTATTTCGTAATTTGCCATTGGTATTGCCTCAATTATTACACTCCAATATTTGGTGCTACCTCCAGATGCCCATTCCAATATATTTGCGAAGTATTTTCTCTTCGCCTCCTGCGTTACACAATTTAACTCACTTTTCTTCGTTTTGGTTGTGAAGAAGAAAAACAATGTTGTCTTTTCTCTTCACAACCTCGGTTTACCATGTACTTTTTGTTTGCAATTTACTTGCGTTTTAAAGCAATTTTATCCATGTTTTTTTACCTAACGCGGACAAATTTAGTTTTTATTGCTCTCAATATTGCCTCTCGAATAAAAGAGATGAGCACTACAAGGTTGCTGACGAAATTATTCATAAGCTCAAGCTGAACGTTTTTAGAAATTGAACTTTATCGACTGTTTTTAAAAATTCGCTTTTAGTTCACTTTTTGGCGCAATAGAGTCTTTTGGACTAACTTTTATGACCTTGTAATCCAAGACTAGCCAATCTTCGTGAACACCTAAGTCTTTCACTTTTTCACTTAACCGCATTAGAGTAGTGACCTGGACCACATGGTCCACAAGTGGTACTGCAGGTCATAGAAAATAGTACATACGACTTCAAATTTATCGTTAATATCGACTGAGTGGTTAAGTTTTATTATTTCCTCTTTGAGATATTTGATAATAGCAATATATTTCCAGAAATTTTAAAACTTAATCAAGGCAATTGAACATCGCAGGGCATCTTAATACTAAGAACAAAGTACGAGCCTAGAACAGTTAGCAGATATGATCTTACGTCGCATTAATGATTTTTCTAGCGTCATTGAATCAATGTTAATTGAAAAATTAAGACTTAGTGGAGCTTTTATGCTACAAGCTGACGAGTCTACTGGTATCAGTTGTCACGCGCATCTCATCTCAAATGTGAGGTACACTGAGGGATATGAAATAAAAGGATTTTTTTATTCGTCTGTTTAATGAAGTGTGTTAGGAAATGCTGTTTCACAACGAATTACGGTGGCTTTCAAAGTGCCTTGTCGGATTCGTCAGCTAAAACTGAGACCCAGACGTTTTTAGAGGCCCAGGGTTCAGATTTTGCTTCTCTGTTTAAAAAAGAAGAATGGGTAGCAAAACTTGCATATCTGGCGATATTTGCTCATTTATATGAGCTCAATAAAAAAATACACGGTAGGAATTCTAATATTTTAACATCGCCAGACAAGATTGAAAGCTTTCGCGCCAAGTTGGTATTATGAATCAGCCACGCTACCAATGGTAGAAATGAAATCGTCCCAAATATCATGACTGCCGATTCAGGGAAAAATGCAGGCTTTAATAAGGTCTGTTCGCGTACTTCAGCAAACTGCAGCAGTAACAGAATTTGGCAGCTAGCATCTTTTTGCTGCAAAATTTGGCTTGCAGCAAAAGTACAAAAACGACTTTCTGCGAATCTATTTTAATATATTATAATAGATTCAGGTACGCGAACAGATCTATAGTAAGAGGATGGCCGTTTTCATTTTTTTGGCATCGGTGTGCATCGTTATTTTTAATGTGGCATCCGATGCCGGCATCGTTGTTGGGAGCATTGGAAAAACAAAATCTGCATGTATTTAGTAACATAACCATATTTTCATTTTACTTTTATTCTTTTATTGGTAAAACACCCGTTATTATAACTAAGACTTTACATCCAGAACACTTAAGCCAATATCTATCGAGTTAAAAAATTACTACTCATACTTAATATTATTCTTGCCAAACCTTCATCAGCTGTGAATACAACAGGGATTTTCCCAGGTTATTATTTTGAATGTTATACTTAATAATTTATGTACACCTATTTAAGTTATTAAGGGTTTTTTCTGTACTTACCATATAGTTGGTAATGAAAAATTTGACTACCAGAAGCAAAAAATACTTAAAATTAACGTTTTTCGTCATACATTCGAAAACATTCAAAAATACTTCCACAACGTTCGAAATCTCAAATTCAAAAACTCTTCAAAACTGATTCTGTCCAAAATCCCATATTTTTCTTAACATTTTTACGTTTCCTGATAGAAAAGTGTGATGAAAAATGACTGACGAAAAACGACTGACGATGCCGCATCTTTGCTATAACGATGCCGCATCTTTGCTATAAATTTAGATGCGGGCATCACATCGCATCTACCGTTTACTTCGGATGGAACATCGCATCGCAACGATGCCACTGAAATCCTAGACAACGAGCGCTTATATACATTTCGTTTCGGCATGTGCAATAACGAACAAGCATCGCATCTCTTCGGTGGCATCGGCATCAGATATCTGATAACTCAATAACCGATGCCGGCATCGCAAAAACGACCCATCTCCACTTAGAGCTATTAGCAGAAAGAATGATCTCTTATTTTCCTAAGTGTGATCTGCAACCTATGAATTAGGTACGAAATCCAATCAAAGATAGCATTTCCATTGCACACTTGATAAACGAGCAGGATGAATTCATGAAGCTAAAAACTGATCGGATATTACAACTCAAATTTTGCGAAACAGAGCTAGCACATTTTTGGCTGCATATAAAATCCACTGCTTCCAAAGCGTGCTGTTGTAACTCTCTTACCATTTGCCACGACCTACTTATGCAAATTGGGGAAAAAAGAAAACACCTGAGGACGATCGACGAAAAGATAAGAGCAGCCTTATCAAGACCGGTCCAAATTTTGATCGACAGTGCTCAGTTAAGCAGGCTCACATTTCTCATTAAACATGTTTTCATATTATATTGGTTTGATAATAAATAAGTATTAAATAAACTTTAGTATTTTCTTTGGTAAACCTCTAAAATTTGTTGACTTGGTAGGTGTAACTTGAACATCGGTCGAACCTTAGAGCCGGTTTAGACGAGCGGTTTTTTGCTGGATCCAGCACGAGCTTTCAGGCAAGAGAAGTGAAGGACGGAACGGAACAGCGAGCACGACTGATATAGTTGGCCATCGAGCACGGCAGCGATTTTTCTGTCATTTTCTTAGAAAAAATTTGAGGCACAGACATTTTTTTGGTAGAAAGCAGTCTGTATATCTATAGCCCAGTGAAATCCTACATAAAAAAGGCGAAACTTCGGAAAAATTAGGGGAAAGCTGTATTTTGGTATGAACCTTGGTACTGGTGTGTTGAACAAAATGTCAAAAGTTCCCATCGATCCGAGTGCTGCGTCACTTTTTATACGGGGTCAAAGGTCACCAAAAGTGACCTTTCCTAAAGTCAGTAACGGTCAATTCTTTCGAAAAACAATGTATGACGAATTTGTAGCTTAAAAAATTTCTAACAAAAAAGATTCTATAACTTTTTCCTGTAATCATAACCGTTTTTGAGATATTTTGATCTAAACATTTGATACTAGCAGCATCTTCTTTCTCAGGGCATGTAAATATTATCCGATTTTGATTGTAGGGTTTGGGTGTAGGGCTAGTCTCACGATGTCAATAATAGACAATTTACAGGATAAAAAGTGATCCTATCTTGTTGAACAGTGTGCAAAGAGTAGGCAACGAGCCCATTTCTGAAGATTTGGGATGGATGCTCAAGGATACCATTTCATGGCAAAGGGGGATGGGGAAACTTTTCGGAGCACGCTTTTCATCTACCCTGGAGCATGGTTGTTAAGTTTATTTACACGTTTTTTTCATGCGCCTCTTAAACATAGAAAAACAAACTCACAAACATGCCAAGTCGTAATCAAAATCGGATAATATTTACATGCCCTAAGAAAGAGGATGCTGTTAGTTACAAATGTTTAGACCAATATATCTCAAAAACGGTTATGGTTACAGGAAAAAGTTATATCAACTTTTTTGTTGGGAATTTTTTTAAGCTACAAATTTGTCATACATTGTTTTTCTGAAGACGTAACCGTTACTGAGATATTTTGGAAAGGTCACTTTTGGTGACCTTTGACCCCGTATAAAAAGTGACGCAGCGCTCGGATCGATGGGGACTTTTAACATTTTGTTCAACACGCCAGTACCAAGGTTCACACCAAAATTCAGCCTTCCCCTAATTTTTCCGAAGCAACATGTTAGATTTCCCCGGACTACTATACGTATATCTATACGAATATAAAAAACTGTGTGCTAGCACAGCCAGAAATCGCTCGTGAAAACTTGCAACGAGCACCATCGGCCAGCAAACTCTGTGCTGGCAAAGCACAAAATCGCTCGTCTAAACCGGCTCTTAACACGACTTCATTTAAATGATTTTCCATCATATCACCCTTTGAATAGCATTGCTATCGCACTAATATGTATATATATATATAGTGGGCCGACTTTAAAACAGATACCAACGAAGAATTTCCAATACATGATCCAACAGGCTTATATTGCTTAAATAGAGTGTGTCAGTACTATTTACATTCCAAAACTGGATGGCTATCCACATATAACACGCGCTTAGAAATTTTTACTTAATTACCAGAAAACAATTGCGAATATGAATGAATCTTTTCAGAATAAATGATTGTAACGACAATATATTGGCACGTTTATCATAAGAGATTTACATATATGTATGTTCATATACTTAAACATTTAAGATTCATACATACTAACAGTATAGCCATTCATACATAATTTAATGTATTTTCTACTTGGTTTGAACTTTGCACATATCACTATCTTTCGCGTCTTCCAATGTTTTGCTTTCCAAATATTCTTCTAGTTGATCTTGTATAAAATTTATGTAGGCCTCTTTTTGCTGAGCAGATGCAGGTAAGTAATGACCACCAGGATGCTTCAAAATTAATTTGTCGATAAAATGATGTGCTAACGATTCACTCATTGTTCCGGGAATAATACCATCGTTTTCTCCAAATATATGCAAGCTTGGGATTAACGCCGTTTCTTCATATATATTTTTATGCGCTAGACTTCCCGATTTGAAGCCGGCTGCTAGGATGACAAACTGTGGCTTAATTAGTGTCACTGAAAAGAGCTCTCGTTTATTTGATTGATAACAGAAGCAGACAAAGCACTTACTTGATTTCGCGCTTAACAGACTCAACAGTCCTGCAAAGCACGCTCCTTGCGAAAATCCTAATATTCCCTGAAAAGGCCCCTCTTCCTGCCACACTTTCTCCGCGTGCTTCAGACTCTCTTCGAAACCAAACGCAGGGCCGTTTTGGTTGGTTCCTTTAAATGATCCATCGTCCTTATTAAACCACCAGCTTCGTTGACCGCTGTCATCTTCTCCACAGTGGTCCGATGATTCCGTCGTTTCTACTTCATTAGGCAGTGGTGGTGCTCTATGGGGCGCCGAAGTGTACACAAACTCTGCATATTTTTTAAGCTGCTTGCGGAAAGACCCGGTCTTCGCCTTGAACGATTCGGCATTCTGTCTGTAACCGTGCAGGCATAGAATTCGCACCTTTCCCATCTGTGGTTCCTCATTCCCATTTGAGTTTGAACTTGTATTGCTACTGCAAGACGGTTGCACTTCTTCCATTGCCACTAGAAATTGATTTTAGCTAATTGTAATTGGAGCGCATATCACAGACACATGTGTTTTGCCTCTGAGGTTTTGCCGAATAATTGACAATTTGATTTAATTATCGCCTTTTCAACCAAAGTGTACGATAAACACAAGTTTTAGAGCACTACTGTACTTGTCAGATGATTTTGGAGCGTTACTGTACTTCAATGTAAGCAGCTCATCCTAGTGTGAAATTCGTGAAATACTACTCGAAATTTGACAGGCAAAGGCAACCTTTCCTTGCATCTGCAAATCTGCAACCAATTGCAACGACGCGAAAGTGTAGAGGTAGTTCCTGCCGGCTGATACTAGACGAATATTGCTAGATAGGGCTTACGAAAAGTCCATTTCGTAAAAATACAACGCATTTGTGCATTAAGGTAATAATATATTTGCGGTTAAAGTTAGTTCTTTGCGTTTATACATTTAAGTTTCTCATTATCTATTTACGATTGACGTGAGGAACGCCATCCATCTGCAAAATTATCATATTTGATAATTAGTCAAAGTTGATCAATATACGCAAAATTTGCTAAATATAAATAAATCAAAGTTTGAAATTTAGTGCGCAAAGTCCAATAACAGACCCATTTTGGCTAAGTGAATATGTTTCAGGCTGTTGTTAGCAAGACTAACTGAGGCAAGGGATCTAAAAAACAAAGCTGTGAGTTATTTGGCTAGTAGAACGATATTCACTACAAATTTTATTCAGATTTGTAAATTTTCTCAGCTTTTACTTCTTCTAGTTGCAAACAATGCTCCATCTATTTTCTAACAATGATTAATCTACACACGAGGAAACTATTAACCAATAAGAGGGATCAACTGCAAATTTGCAACGATACCTTCTACAGAGAAACAGGGCTGTATGTGAATCAATAGTCAACTGCACCCATCTCCATATATTCAGAAGAATTGACTAATAGAACAAGATTAGTACTTGTTTGGCCAATCAATTGATTCAACAGGATTTTATTAACAGTATTAAAAATGTGCTTGAATCAATGCAATTTGTATAAATAGTCATTTGTGAGAGAGCACAACGTTCGCGAGTTTAAACATGCATCGATTTGAATTAGACATGGGTCTGATACACTGATACTGGCGCCAGCAGTGGTACCATTGCGCTATGATACCATGATCTCATTCGCCTATGTGTGATACTCACTGCGTTTCTCGGACTCACATATGGCGCTGGCAGCATTGCGCTGATACCATGACGCTATAATACCACGATCGCATCGCTTTTCATAATGTTTACTTTTGCGGTTTTTGCTTGAAGTACACATGCAGCCTGTAAAACTCAAGTGGCTTGAGTCGAACCGATCGGAAAAGAAAATATGAGCTGGAATGCTATTGATTTTCCGTTCGAGAAAAACTCTCATACAAAAATTTGAATGAGTTCAAGTTTCACGTTAGCTTTTTGAACGCAGTGTTAGCTTTTTGAAGGCAAATCAAATAAGTTCGTGAAACGTGCGTACGAGTAGGTATATTGCTTTGCATCAAACAGACTTGGGGTAAGTATACTCAACTCATATCTTTGCCCCGCGCTGTAGCATTGCGCCAAGCCAAATTGTGTTGGCATTGCAAAGCGGCAGCGCCAACACCATTGATACCGAAGTGCGTTACTGTGCTACTAATACTTAAGTGCGTTACTGCGCTACTGATACCGCCAAACGGTATCAGCGCAGTGGTATCATGGCTAGTACTTCAACGCAATTGCGCGGTGCAGCGCTGCGTTACCCATGTCTAATTTGAATCAATATTAGGAAAAAAATTTCATATGGCCAAATAGCGTCTCGCAAAATACAGCGTAGAAGTAGCCTAATCGATTTCAGACCAGCTTCCCATAAACCTTTGAAATGTGGTGGATTGAAATGCCATGTGATTTCAACGCCGCTCTGATATACTATGCTATGGCTCCTCGATTTCGTGTTACTATTCGTTCGGCTCCAACAAAATTTATGCCACAATCGCTGTAAACATGCTGTAAAAACCTCCGTCTCCCAATGAAAGCTATGAGCGCGGCTGGGAATGAGATAATTAAGAAGTTCAATATGAATTGCCTTCACCGCTAAACAGATGAAAATAACAATGTATCCTTTATGGATTTTACCGCTGCCGTTCTATTATCATTCTAATATAACTGTATTGTAGATTTTTTTTTATTTTGCTGTTTACTAAACTGTTAAAGTTTTTGTACTGACTAAACTTAACTTGCTGAACTAAATCTATATTAACCTTAATTTTAAGTCTTTTTGTATTTTTATAAATTAGATTTTTTTTTGCTCAAAATCCTATTATAGATGAGTGAAATCGAGAAAGATGATATCGAAGCCGAGGAAAACGAAGATATGGAAGAGAATGTAAATGAAACTAGTGACAATGATGATGAAAATCACGAAGAAGGAAACGAAGAAGAAAATGAAGAAAACGAAGAAGAAAATGAAGAAAACGAAGAAGACGAAGAAGACGTCGCAGAAGAAGAAAACCAAGAAAATGACAGTCAAGATGCAAAACAGGATGATGAGCAAAATCAACATAATCCAAATGGAATATACATACGCTTACGCGGTCTTCCGTGGGGTGTAACAAATAAAGATATTGCTGATTTTCTTAAAGATGTTAAAATTGCTGGCGGAGAAAAAGGAATTTATATCGTGAAGAACAAATCGGATGGTAAATCGACCGGCGAGGCGTTCGTTGAGCTGGAAAGCGAGAATGACGAAGAAGAAGCTTTTAAGCACGACAAAGAGAATATGGCACACCGTTATATAGAGAGTAAGTTTGATATTGTTCAAATAAGGTTCTCAACTACTAAATTACTTTCGTTAGTATTCAAAGCTACACCCGAGGAAGCCATGTTTGCTATGAAAAAGACGAAAAGATCAGGAAGAGTTTTGAAATTGCGTGGATTACCCTTTTCGGCCGACGAGGACATGATCGAAGAATTCTTTGACGGTAAGTGCTATGCTGACGTTGAACGAATGGTTTGTGGTGTGTTTCTTATTAATGTAATTGCTACACCGCGATGGAAATTCAACCAATAGTCGAAAAGTGGCTTTTCTTTTGCGGAGAGTCTGATGTTGAATATGCCAAGAACGGTCGCTCATGATATTGCTTTCCTAAATAGAAATAATATTTATACATATTTTCGAGTATATCCTATATGCTTTCTTTAAATAAGAGCCAAGTGCTCAAAATGTTATGCACTCCATGAATTTCCAAGAAATATAAAGGCAAAAAATTATATGTTGTGGGCAGGGTTAAATATCAGAAAGGACCGGGAGGGAATCGTAATTATTACGGACCGGAAGGGGCGTGCAACAGGGGAGGCATATGTTCAATTTAAAACTGAGTTGGATACACTAAAGGCTTTAGAACGAAATCGAGATAAGATTGGGCACAGGTGGGTTCGACATTCATTTTAAGCACATTTCTTATTTGTTAGTTCATTTAGTACATAAAGTTTCTAAATAAAATTTTTGGATAAACTTACAATGTAAATGAGTAAAAAAAAGTCGCGTTACATTGTGGCTTACAACAAATGATTGCGATTAGAATATTGTATTAAATTGTTTTTTTTAAAAGCGAAAGAATATGCGCAAACGTTCCGGTATGTCAAAAAGAAGAAAGAATGGTTATAAATCATCTAAATATTTTAATTTTTGCCTCGAATTTACAAAACTTATGAAATTAGATAATATGAAAAAATTGCAAACAAGTAGTGCGTACTAAATAAATTATTGATGCAAGGAGTTTTCGCTTGTATTATAGGAGACACAGCGTGCATTACAAAAGTCAATTAATAAGTGCATTACACTAAGCCAATGATATAAGTCAATCACCTAACAAATTAGATGATTTGGTGTATTTTACAATTGAACCTAACAATCTTGTTTCCGATGCCCATTTGATGGTGCAGTTTCACTGTAGATACTTATTAATCGAAGCGCTGTTTATCGCAAGTGTTCGAACAGTTTGCAGTACATATATGGTATATAACATTTGCAAATCAAACTGATAATTTTGCAATTCAATTTAAAACTTTGGCAATTCAATGTAACACTTTTGCAAATCAATTTCACACTTTCGCCATTCAATTTAACGCTTTAGGAATGATCATATTTGTTGACTTCGAATGTACCTAATGATCGTAGAGAAAATTAAGAAACGACGAATGTGAGTGATTGTTTAATTAAAATCGCAAAAGTGGTAGTAAAAAACTAAGTAAACATAATTTTACCAATTCTTAAATCACTAATACTATTACTTTTTGCTAATAATACGATTAGTTCCTTAATATAATCAAACTTATACTTAATTTTAGTACTAATCATATTGATTGCTACGCTCCTAATGTGAATTAATGTAATTCATGTTCTTCCGCAGCAGATGAGAGTTGGAGCACCATGTCCAGGAAGTTGTTTGTGCAGTCTGATCTTAGCATTATCCCTTATTATTAATGACTCTTGCCAAGAGGTACGGAATCGCGCCATCAATTCCCGCATTGAACAAAAGAATCGCTCAGCTTTACACGTCGAATTAGTCAACACCTTACTGTGTATAACCACTCCTTGTTCACAGCAGCTGCCAAGATCACATTGCGGCCTCGAACTGGTGGAATTATCATACGGGCACGTGTGTTTTTTCGGGAATGTGTTTGTCGTTACCAAAAATTGAAGTTGAACCCACACTCGTCAATGAAAATCGTGTTTTGACGGGTTTGCTGTCATCTTTCCGACTGATCGATAGCAGATTCTCTTCGTAGTTCGATTTTGCGAGTTGCGTTTACTCTATCCATCTCGAAGTGCGCTAACCCTAGCGTAATTTTCAATTTGGTCAACCCATTGCTGACAGTGAGCATACTGACATTAAATCCCTGTTGCGCAAGCTGTTGCTTAAAAGCCTTGATGGTTATGCTAGGGTTTGGTTTTACGCATTCCTCGATTTTCTAGAGCACTTCCTCCGTCCATTTTTTTACTGTCGTGATCGACCAAGTAAGTTTGGCAGTAAAGTGTAATCATTTGACTGTTTCATGTTTTATTTGTGATGCAGCTGTTGCTTCTTTCACTTTGATATCCATAAAATTTTACTAGCAATTACTATTGTTGCTTTGTATAAGTAGAATAGCGGCCATGGCTTCTCCCGCGCTGCTGCTGTTTGGTGTTGCGTTGTCTTTGCACCAAGTCATCTGATTGGGTCATCAACTTGAGTCTGCTCTGACTTAAGCGAGTAGCTTTCATCTAATTTAATGAAAAAAATATTGAGGAAACTATT
The DNA here is from genome assembly GCA_947369275.1 of Nemotelus nigrinus. Lineage (NCBI taxonomy): Eukaryota > Metazoa > Arthropoda > Insecta > Diptera > Stratiomyidae > Nemotelus > Nemotelus nigrinus. The sequence continues at coordinate 178,331,607 of OX376372.1, forward strand.
CTCGACTGCTTGAACTCAATAAAATTCAATTTTCAATTGTTTTTTTTTTTAAATAAAACCAAACACTTAACTTTTTTAAACGGATTTTCCTTTATTTTTAAACATTTTTATTATACATAACTGAACTAGTACTAAAATCACTTACTTCATTAACGTCGTTACTAGCACTCATTTTCACTATTATTAATAATTCCAAAAACAATGCTACCTCTTGCAATGGCAGTGAGCGCAGTGAATGAGCACAGAAATTAATTGGTTGATATTCACATCGATAGATATTGACATCGCTAGTAAAAAAATAACGGCATATTATAACATTAAGTTGAGATGAGATATTTAGCTTTCTTACAGTTGCTATCACGCTAATTATTGTTCGACTTTTATTAATACTTGCGTGACATTTTATTCAAATGAAGTCTGAATGAAATTATTTGATAATTTTTACATGATTTTTTTAAAATCAATCGAAAGTATTCTTGATTACGACAAATAGTAACAAATATTATAATATATAATAGTAACAAATATGGTAAAATTAAATTGCTGTAATAGTAAAAATGATTTCGTAAGTAATTTACGAATTGGTTAAAATATATTGTTTACTTATTTTTTTACTACCACTTTTGCGATTTTAATGTTCATTTGGTACACTCGAAGTTAACAAATATCATCATTCCTCAAGCGTTAAATTGATTTGCAAAAGTGTGAAATTGAATTGCAAAAGTATTAAATGATAAATTTGACTTGCAAATGGTATTTATGCACTGAATAGACTCGGGCCTATTCTTTTATGATTTGTTCAGTGACATAATTAATTCAACTCCTTTAAAAACGAAAACTATTTTAATCTCTTGATTTCAAACGATGATACATATAACCATTTTTCTTTCAAACAACCCTCAACTTTTCTATCTCTCTTAAATTGCAAGTTGCGTCGCGTGGCGCAGTTATTGTTACAAATATCGGAAAATATCGTTTTGAAAATGTTTAAATAAAGGAAAAAAGATTTTATGTTGACTTTCATCGATATTTTATGTACAGTTCATGTGTATTATAGTATACTTAAGGGGTTAGGTACACTTGGACGTCCAAAAAAAGCTCTTTTTTTTTTGGATTTTTTTTTAGACACACATTAAAATAATTAATAACAAATGTTTTTTTACTTAATATATTTGTAGAAGCTATTGTAATTTTTTTAAGGCAAAAGGTTGAAAATTAGTCGAAATAGAGTAAATTTTCGAGGGGTCCAATAAAAAAAATTGTTTTGCCGTGATCACTGTAGCTTGTCACTGGATCATCCGAAATAAAAAAAAAATCAGGGATTATTAGTTAATGAAATATGCTCCGGATGACCGAAGGACTTTGGCAGATTTTGATTTTTCGAAAAATGGCGGTTGTTGAAATTCAAAATTGTATTTTCGACAAAAATTTCACTCACATTTTCGGCTATTGAAAAAAAAATATCGTCCAATCGAAATATCCTTCGTCCATCCGGATTACAAATAAAATAAGTGAGGAAAATTTCATGCTGATCGATAAAGCCGTTTTCAAGTTACCGTGATTACCGACTTCGAAAACATAGTTTCGAGAAAAATGCTTTTAAAACGTGCAAAAAAACGCTTTATGCATTGAGACGACTTCATCCAAAGTTATTTATCTCCATAAAGAATTGTCCGTTTCGTCTGAACTTTGCAGAGAATGCTTTTGAAATATGCTTATTTTAGAAAATGCAATGAAAATAAAATCGACTTTCTCAAAATTCTAAGTGTACCTGCCCCCTTAAATAAAATATACTTAATACATTGTACTTATATTAAACTAAAATACAGTATACTTATAAAAACTATCGGCAGGAGTTGAATTATAGAAATTGTAGTCTGCCTTGAAGAATAAATCTTGTATTGAAACCTTTCTAAGCCAAAAGAATATTCGTTAAGAACTATTGATCATGCATACAAAAAATATTGTTACAGTTATTGATTGGCTGGTACGAACTTTGCAGGTACATTGAGCTGTTTCGAAGCGGTTTGGGCGATTTAAAACGTGCACTTGGAATTCGCCCTGCTCCATATGATCGCTCTGGTGGACGCAATGCCAGTGGCCGAAGCTTCAGTAACAACAGACGAAACGGAAATAGCTTGCAGGGAAGAAATATTGCAGGTGCGTGTGTATTTTATCGTTTTCTGCATTTTGTGATAGATCTGTAACAATGAAATATATGTCGAATTATAGTTTGGGGAAATAGACCCGGGGGAAGTTTCAGAAATCAATCTCAATCGAATACCGGACGTAGCAGCAATTTCGATTCGGATCATTTTCGAGGTGGTGGTAGAGGTTTCGGCTCAGGACGGAATAGTTTGCGGGGAAGTTCTTTTGGTAATAATATGTCGGGGAACGGTAATGGGTTTGGCGGCGGCATGTATTGTATTCATATGCGCGGCTTACCATATAACTCGTACGAAAATGATGTCAATGACGTAAGTATAAAGTGTTTTTTAAATATTTGTAAACGATTTCGATTATATTGCACCAAAGAATATTGGATAATTGAATAGTTTTCTGAGAATTTAACCTAAAGCTAACTGATTTGCTTTTCCACCTTCTTTAAATGGATTGTATTTCTCGCACGACTTCTTCCATGTTTGACAGTTAATGATGAATCTGGGACGATGATTTCTGCTTTTATTTTCTTCGTTTTTCATTGTGCATTCAGAAAAATTAACCTCCAACTATTATAAGTTTCTTCTACGCCTTTATACGACCTATTTATTCTTTATACAATAGTGCTTCGCTTTGAATACAGAATTCCACAACGGACTATACTAGGTTCTATTCATTTTCTTATCTATGCAAAATATATCTTGGCGCAATTCATCAAAGGACATTTAATACCTTTGGCTTATGATACAGTGCCTTTAGTAGAAGAAAATATGTAGCTTGAATGCGGTAAAAGTAAATATAGAGTATAGTATTTGCTTACTGAATGAGTGGCTAAGCAATAATTTCCTCACCTTAAATGTAAAAAAAACCCGCAGTAAATAGCTTTTGCTTGCACTCAGCGTGGCCTACCAAAAGGACTGAATGTAGTGATTCATTCGATGGACTGTACAGCTGGGTGCGTTTGCCTTCCATTGCAAAGAATTGCCAAAACTAACTATTTGGGCGTAATGATTGGCCAAAATTTGAATTGGCATCTGCATATTGAAAAAGTTGTGAACAAATTGAGGAAAATAATTCCTACATCCTTCGAGATTCACTCTTTAGTAAACAAGCAAACAAATCGAATGTCCTACTTTGCGTTGATTCATTATATTATTCAATATGCATTTATGGGGCTGTGCATCATAAAACGCTTAAGAAAGGTTCAAAAAAAAAAGCTGAAAGACTTATTACGATAATTAAATTTATTCTCTTTCCTCACTATTCGTAATTTTTGGTTAATTTCTTGGTTTTGAAACAGTAACATGATCCATGATTTAACTAAATGTGTGTATTTATAGAAGTAGCTTCTTTTTCTAACTTGATTTATAGTTTCTTTATTAAAATAATTGCTTCCATTTTATTATTACCATTTTTTATAAGGCTTTGCGTGTTTTATTGTATTGCGCCTTATGTTATGTTGCTCTTCTTCTTCCTTGTGTTTTCCTACTAATTTTTGTTCTTAACTAACTGTCTTATTAGGACTGGACTAGATTAATTCCATTTTTATGCATTTTTTTATGTAGACTGCGGATGTTTATGCACTAACGTATTTTGTAAATAAGGGAGGTAAGAAATAGAGATGTAAATCAAATATTTGTTTCTTAATTGTTTTATTGTAACATATTAAAATCTGCATATTTTATGCAAAATATTATGCAAAATATATGCAAGATATGCAAAATATTATGCAAAATATATGCAAGATATGCAAAATATATGCAAGATATGCAAAACATATGCAAGATATATGCAACTTGAAAAGTCTGCCAGATATGATGCTATTTTATTATAATTTGCATTGCCGTATGTTACAACTGTTTTTTTTTCAGATTAGGAAATGTAAATTTGTGACGTTTGCCTGACAATATTATTTTGTAAGCAGAGAACGATCGTTCGACGTTACAAGCAGTACTTGGAGCATATTTAAATTTGCTCAAATGGCATGCCTGGATCTCCTTTGGTTCTTCAAGGGACCCACCCTTCAAAATGTTTCTGACTTATATCGGAAAATCCTGGATTTCTTTTCAAAACTGCATCGACTTTTGCAGCAACTTTTTTTTTCGAAAATTTCGCGTATGCTTTCCATATTTTTAATGATATCGACCACATATCCCATGGATTCTGTTGTAGATAATCTCACTGTTTCTAGTTTCTTCATACTGATTGATAAATCTTGAGGAAGTTGCCTACTTTGCAATATTTCCTGTCCTGTTTTATTTGACATTGCATCCTTTACATCGAAAGATTGAATTACCTGTTTTGAGCACAGGGATATACAAAAATACTTATTTAAAAAAGTCAAATTATTATTAATAAAAGAAAATTAATACGCCTTTGATACCCTCCAAATGCGTCGCCGTAAGACCCGCATCGTCAAATTCACAAATCGAGAAATAGTAGCATGATTTGACTTCTCGAGTTGTCCAGAAGCAAGTAAGTAAGGGTTTTGCTATTTCATTCTCACACAGTTTCGCAACTATTAGATTCGCTACATTACGACCGGTATTATCTGTAGTCTCGTCATTTCGAATCTCCTGAATTGCAAAATTATTGCAATCTTTCAAAGAATTTTTCCTAACGTCGATTCATGTGGAATATTCTGCTTTGATTATTTTTGAAGAAACCTTCTCTACACTTCATTATCAAGGCTTCTCCAGGGAATATTAGCAGCGACCATTGCTCGACACATGTCACTATAAAATGAATTCCTCTTGAATGGATTTATTTCATCTTCTGGATTTATATTTGTTGCGTTCATAGCATCATCTTTGTCTTCAACATTATTCTTGTACCGAACAGTATCTAAATGTTGTCAATTGTGATTTTCTTTTACATCGAATCTAATTGTAAGTAACGAAATACACAATACGTTAAATAAGTATTTTACCTAATACGTAATTATAATTAACTGAAAGTCAGTATTAAAAATATATCCGCCTCTATTACAAGCTTGACAATAAACAGTTTGTCCATCCCGATCCCCTGTGAAATATTTTTCCTTCAGTTGGTCAAGCCCATTTTTCACTCTTGCACTTCTCGATTTGGTTGTTTTCGGCATTGTCTTGACTTTGAATTAATAATGATTACTTTACTATTTTATACACGGTTATGCAACAACTTGTAAATAATTTGAGAGAACTAAAAATCTACACTGATCGTGAAATCCAATTCGCTTGAAAGTAACCGTGCAATCGAGTTGCTATGGAATTTTTGATAAGTGAATAAATGCAGAAATTTGTCTTGTCCCGGCAAACAGCACCGCCAGTTTCGTTTAATTGGCTTTAAGATGGCTCTAAAGCAATATATATAGTGCAGGGGAACACAGAGTTTGTGCATATGTAATTTATGCAAAATATATGCAAAATATGCAAAATGTATGCAATATGCAAAATAAATAATACATCTTTAGAATCGTTTAATGACAAATCAAATTCCTATTTCAGTCACTACTCTGGCTTTCTTTATTAAAAATATGCATATGCATAAACATCCGCAGTCTATTTATAAGATTAGAAATGCAAATCTATTTACAACTCCTCATTCCTAATACGAGGTATTAAAGAGAAGTAGTGCAAAAAAAAGGAGTAGCGCAAATATATTCAATCTCAACTCTGTAATGAATTATCAAAATACTGGAAGAAAAGCACTATATAGACCAAAAAATTTAAAATAAAATAAAGTGAATGCGTATCTTACTAAAAATTAAGTATAAGCTAAAAAACTTTATTCTAACTTAATAATGACATCATTATAATGATTTGGTGAAATAATGGTTTTTGTTGAAAACTAAACTTGTGTGTAGACTTTTAACATTCCCAAACCTTCATGTATCTTGCCTTTAAACTTGGCAAATCAATATTATCATTTTACGAAACCCAAATTACAAACATACCATTATCTGTTGTTTTGTTTGTTTTTCAGTTTTTTGCTCCTCTCTGTCCGGTTAATATTGACATAATCTACAACAAAAAAGGATTGCACAGTGGAACGGCAAACGTGTATTTTGCTAGCGCAGACGATGCAATACTGGCAATGCGAAAACATAAAGAACAAATCGGCAACCGTTATATTGAGCTATTTTACGATGGTAGCACTAAAAAAGGATCACGAATCTAAATCGCATTTTGAGAATGCATAAATGATGATTCTTCTTCTGTGGAACGCCTTAAGTTCTCCGCAAACGCCAATGTAATATTTCATGAATGCGGCGCTCGCTTCAAGTATATTTTAATACTCTTTTGTTTACGAATTACTTTTCTTTTGCTTTAAAACAGTTGCAGTTTTAGTACGTATTTGAATCCAGTATATCATGTAATTGAACATAAGAAAGAGTAAATGTTGTGAAGTGAAAGACAAGTATGTTTTTTTTTCCTAGGAAGTGCATTGGAGCGCAACCTCCTCTCTATGGGAATAATTATTAATTTTCAAGCTGTTCAACTCGACTCAAATTTTCAACTCGTCAATTTTTTTATTTTTCCACACTTCTTTTGATGCATAAATATTGTTGTGATCTATCGTTGAACACCTTTTGTGGGTTCGATATTCTTCACATTCGTGAAATAAAACAGTTTCTTTTTAAAAACACTAATTACACTTTTATTCACACTATTATAAACACTATTAATTATTTACACTTTATATTCGCACTACTATAATCTCGCGTTACAATTTAACACTTTTTTCGATTTAATTATCGCACTATAATTACTCGCACTTTATCGCTTTTAAGTAATCGCGCCCGGATACACTAAACTGCTGTATCGCGCCTTTACGCTGTCTTCGTTATCTACTAACTGATCGCCAGCTCCTCTCGCGGCGGTATTTATAGTCTCTTGTCGTGTGTCTCGGGTTCTCGAAGCCTCCTGATCTGGCTTCTGGAAAGCTATTGTGAACGTTTATTACCGTTGCCATGTGAGTCAGGTTTGGGGCTCTGGAATGTTCCCTTTTTACTTTCTAGAGGACTCTGTCTGCGACTTGTTTACAAATTGCATGTACGAGACACATGTATCCGACATATATTTCTCGCAGATTCTCAAACTGGTTTCTAGAGAATTAATTTACGTTGTTTTTCGTTGTTTTGAATTACATGTATGAAATACATGTATGAGATGTATTTTGAGTATTTCCTAGCCGTTTTTAGCATTTTCTGGCGCCGCTACAACTTGTTTGGCGTGCATGCAACACTACCCCCTCCTTAGACCTGTTCGTCCCGAACAGATTCGTCGTCAACATTTGTGCAAACCAGATGTAAAGCCTTTACTCTCGATCGGTGCTTCCGATGTGTCCGCCAGACACCCTCGTCACGCCGTTCGTTGTACGATTCTTCCCATTCCGGTTGTAGACTAGGACGTACGTTCCACACCAAATTGTTTTTCGGAAATCCAATTAAAGTCGCTTTCAACTCGTTCAGCTTCGTTTCCGCTTTCTTCACTGCTTTGCGAATAGAGTCCAGCCGTTGGCGCTGCCATCGCTTCGAAACGCACCTCGCTGCCGTTATACGGTCCTCCAGCGATATCCCAGATTTCGGTCCAATATGCAGTCTTCGAGAAATATTACCCATTACATATTTCCGCTCAGATCCGGATGTAAATTTCTTCGTTGTTTCGCTGCATTTTGTGTCACCCTGCGATGCCTCTAACGGTTTTTCCTCTTTTTCCGCCAAAATGCCTACTCGTCTCGTAGCTACGCATATGTGATCTTCTTGTTCCTCTATTCGTTGTTTCCATCTTGGTCGACGAGCTAATGATACTTCGTTGCTCCTCCACTTGATTTTCCGCTCTCCCAAATCCAGGTTGAAACCATGAGAGCCCAGGAAGTCCATTCCAAGTATGCACTCGTCTGTTATCTCTGCTACCAAGAACTGATGCTCGAATACCGTATTTCCAAGTTGTATCGGCAGAACCATTTCTCCAAGAACTCGCGTAGAATCACCCGTTATCGTGTGAAGCACGTACCTTTCAGCGTTGAGTTTCCAGGACTTAGCCATATCCGCTCTCAGGATCGATCTAGCCGCTCCAGTGTCGATAATGATTTTAGAAGCTTCGTTATTGACTTTCCCATGCAAGCTCAAGTTATTCTCATGAACATGTAACCTGGCAACGGTGATCGTTTCAGGCTTACCAGTGTTGCAGTCACACCGTTGAACTTCAAACTTGTTTTCCACTGGTTTCGCTACCATCCTCCAAGAGCAAGTGCCTTTGTTTGATCGTCCAGACTCATTGCTTTGCTTGAGTCTTGTTGAGCATCCTTCACAGTACTTAGTTTGGTACTTCCTGTAGCAGTCACGACTTAGATGTCCGCTCTTTCCGCAGTTCCAGCATCGAGGAACTCTGCTATGCACACATTCCGGACAATACGTCGATTTCCAGTTTCTGCGACAATCGCGCCTCAAGTGACCCTTTTCTCCGCAATTCCAACACTGAGGGGCTCCACTTCTCCTTGGTTCTCTGGAGATATTGGCTTTCCTGCACTTGTATTCCTCACGTACTTCACCGAATCTTACATTTCTCCGCGACGCCTGCCTTGCCGATTCGTAGGTTAGAGCGTAGGCCAAAGTATCCCTCAGCGTTCGATTATTTGCCAATCGAAGTGCTTGTTGGAGCTCTTCATCACGAGCTGCCTGGATGAAAGCATCCTTAGCTGTCTCGTCCCGATGTTCCGGATCGTAAGAAGGATAGGATAGAAGTGTCAGACGCTCGATGTCCTGAGCCAGCTGCTGCAAGTTCTCTCCCGGTTTCTGTGTGCGTGTCTTCAGATGCAAACGGTGAATTTCCTTCAAGTGGTCTTCGCCGTACCGCATATCTAAGGCACTCGCCAGGCTGCAATAACTGGAGTAATTGTCGACCGAAATCGTTTGCAGTACTTCCGCCGCGGATCCTCTCAAAGACACCATCAGTGAGGTTGCACGTTTTTCATCGTTCCAGCGGTTAGTTTTTGCAACAGCCTCAAACTGCTTCTTGTAGATGTTCCAAGAGGTTTGCCCATCAAAAGTTGGTGCTTTGAGTGCCTTGATGCCACTTGATTCTGTTGACACAATTCCTCCGGCCTTCACGCGTTGAAGATCCAATTTCATCTGGTCCATTCCTTCTTCAATGCCAACCAACTTTTTGTCGAACTGTTGTTCCACTTTGGTTACTCGGCTCTCTAATTCTGAAACTTGCTGTTGGAACTGTTGTCTGATTTCTACCAGCTGCTCCTCACTCTTCCTCGCATGTTCTTCTAACTGTTCCTTAATGTCGACGGCTTGCTGGTCGAGCTTCTGGGCTTGCTGGTCAAGTTTCTGGTCCAGGTTCGTGGTTTGGTGATCCAGTTTCTGATCTAGTTTCTGATCCAGATTCGTGGTTTGCTGTTCGAACTTTTGACCGATGTCCTGGGACATCTTCAACAGCAAATCCATCACCGGGTTTTTCTCCTCGCTGCTTTCTTCCTCTTGAACAAACTCCTGGCTGATTTCCTCGTCCGGGAATTCAAATATTTCCGGATCGTTACCTTCGGTGCTCAAAGCCTCCCTGAGCCGTGACAGTAGCGCCGTCTTGTTCCCAGACGTTGAAAGTTCACGTTTCCGGCACTCCACCTTTAACTCTGCCAATGTCAGCTCGTTCACTAATTTCGGCATTGTTCTTTAATTGCACAACTTCTCACAACTATCACAAAGTCCACACAACTTTTCACAATTTTAATTAGTCCGCACAATTTACAATGCTCACTGTCCGAAACTTTTAACTTTTTATTTAGTCCGCGCACTTATTAATTTTCACTGTTCATGCAAATTCACTGTCCAGAACTTCACTAAAAGTCACTTTTTAAATCACTAACGCGACAGAATCCCACTTCTGACACCAGTTGTTGTGATCTATCGTTGAACACCTTTTGTGGGTTCGATATTCTTCACATTCGTGAAATAAAACAGTTTCTTTTTAAAAACACTAATTACACTTTTATTCACACTATTATAAACACTATTAATTATTTACACTTTATATTCGCACTACTATAATCTCGCGTTACAATTTAACACTTTTTTCGATTTAATTATCGCACTATAATTACTCGCACTTTATCGCTTTTAAGTAATCGCGCCCGGATACACTAAACTGCTGTATCGCGCCTTTACGCTGTCTTCGTTATCTACTAACTGATCGCCAGCTCCTCTCGCGGCGGTATTTATAGTCTCTTGTCGTGTGTCTCGGGTTCTCGAAGCCTCCTGATCTGGCTTCTGGAAAGCTATTGTGAACGTTTATTACCGTTGCCATGTGAGTCAGGTTTGGGGCTCTGGAATGTTCCCTTTTTACTTTCTAGAGGACTCTGTCTGCGACTTGTTTACAAATTGCATGTACGAGACACATGTATCCGACATATATTTCTCGCAGATTCTCAAACTGGTTTCTAGAGAATTAATTTACGTTGTTTTTCGTTGTTTTGAATTACATGTATGAAATACATGTATGAGATGTATTTTGAGTATTTCCTAGCCGTTTTTAGCATTTTCTGGCGCCGCTACAACTTGTTTGGCGTGCATGCAACAATATTATATTTACAGCTCCAGAAAAGCAACTTTGGAGACTGCATGTCTCTTCCCTAGGATGTCACTGGCATCTGCAATTAGACTTCCATCGGCATCTGCAATTATCTGATTTGATGATTTGAAGACGTCTATCGGTAAAATCATCAACGGCTCTGGGGAACACGTAGTCGATTTTAACTAAAAAAAAAATATCCCGATGCAATTTTTGTATTGTATTGAGTTGAGTCGTCTAAATGCCCTCCGTGCATACACAAATTAGGTCTGTTCGCGTGCTTCAGAGTACAAAAACGACTTTCTGCGAATCTATTTTAATATATTACAATAGATTCAGGTACGCGAACAGACCTATTTACTTTAATCAATTTAAACTTACTTAGCACCATTCTAGTTCAGCCTCAAACCTTTGTGTTTTCAACGTAGAACAACGTTTTACAGCGGCTCACTATTCTTGACATGTGAATATTCATATGGCAGTCTTAGACTGACATTTGGCAGATTCTTACCAGTGCTGCTATTTTTAACTTACTTGAAATTTACAATGTGGGAGATATTATTTGCTCTCGCTACGAACTCGTTTCTTTGAAAACTATTAGCAAATAAACTTTTCCCTGAGTGGAAAAAATGGGCGAATAATAGAAAAATGTTATAAGTATAAATAAAGTGAAATTTTCTTTTTCTAGAGATTTATATTTGTCTACTTGAAGCGAGAAGGTAACACTGTTCACAGTTCATACGAGCCGGCCGTCATCACGGAAAGAAGATAGAGCTAGTTCTATTCGTGTCGTGCTTCTCGTTCGGTTTTCACAGTGTCCGCGTGCTGTGTGGATTTTTAAATATTAAATAATTTTAAACAAGCTGCAAGCGTAAATTTTTTCAAGGTTTGTTGGTGTTATGTTTTAAGCTTGAATATTTTTTTCTTTCTCGTTGCATTTAAAAGTGATAAATATTTCAATAAATGAAACAGCGTCAGACGCCGAATTTATCAAAATGGCTACGGCTTTCCGATGTTCATTCGGAATTTGATTTTGTCACCCAAGGAAGTGCATAGGAATCGAAAATGCAGTTGCCGTTTGTAAATAAATAATATAGAAGCAGAGTAATCGCACTGCTTGGTCTATAATTTTTCGGGCAGTGCAAAATTTTCACTATTTTACCTGTCTCGGAAAATTTCCGCCCCGTGGTTAGTGTCGTCGCCCGAAGTATTGTATGAGCTTGAAACAGGAAAACGAGTTGGGAGGAAGTCGATGCATATCAATTATTTTTAATGTGAATATGTTCTAAATTGTATGGCCAAAGAATTCACGTGGATCGCAATGTTTTTAGAGTGAAGTTGTATCTGAATTCTATGGCGGAAGATGCGATAAAATTAACGATACTTTCGAAACCCGCCTTCCTACTAAACTCTTCCAACAATAGATAAGCGGGCCAAATTTAATATGGCTCAGGCTTTAAATATTAGTCGCGTTTTTTTCTATCTTTATCGAGACCTGTTCAGGTTAGTTTTGAAAACAACATTCATGTCCCGGGTTTTACTGTTTTTGATACTATTCTAAATAGCACGCAAAAAATCCGAATATTGATGTATGTATTACTTTTTAAAATGAGAGATGTGTCTGTTGAGCTTCTTAAAAGACTGCCAAAGTTAAGACAACTTGCAATTACTAAATTAGCTCTTAACATTTTCCCTTTGTTGGGATTCATTTTAATATAAAATACAAGTTCAATTTTAAAGCATAATTCATATATATCATATATAATATATAGATTTTGCAATAAGTGACAGTCTAGCAAACCACGTAGCGAAGGTATTCCAAAAACGAATGTTGTTTGCCGGTTTTTCTTAACATCTAATGAACATAGTGCGGATTCAAAGCATTGCTCGCCTATATTCAGTTTAAGCGAATCAGTGAGGAGTTGGGATCATGCTCTTATGTTCGCCTGTCGTCACTTCAGATTCACTTAAAATGAATACAGCAACATTCGTTTTTGGTGATTCTTGCTGTACATGACATCCTATACAGTTTCTTGTCATTTACATAAAATCCTACTTTAGGATAAATCTACTTAAGTACAATCCTATTTTAGGATGTCTTCTTAAGGACAAGAGAAAAATCTGCCATATGATAAGGATATCGGAATTCCAACAAATAACTCTCAATATTATCAAAATGTAAATTATATTTTTATCGAGGTAGTGTCGAATATTACTAATCTAGTGTTGAATAGAGCGCTAGTGCCGAATATTACTTTATACTCATTATAACAACTGCGAACCTCTATGTCACTAGCGAATTACTAAGCTTTAGAAAGGCAAATGTATATAGTCCTCAAAATATTCGTTTTTGCGAAGCTTACTGACGCTAGAACTTCTTCACAAATGAAAATTTGGCCGGCCCCGTTAATCATTACCGAACCGCAGAAGAATTCATTCGTGAATGAAATATTTGATAAAGTGACTCAGAGTATACATTTATCTAAGAAAATGTGTTGTGCATATGCTTTGAACCGTGGTCTAATAGAATCTTGACTGAAGAAACACAATGTGTAGCTGTGGCTGACACGAACGCTACTCTCAGTGCTGTAGTCAGCACTGTAGCTACGACCCAAGATAATAATGAAGATGGTAACCGCCAAAGTTTGATTAAAGAGTTTAAAGCACGAATATTTAAATATTCAAAAAAACTGCATTTTTGATAGTAATTTAAAACCCGCAATATGTCAAATATCAAGCCGCGTACACATAGGACCAAGACCAACGGCCAAGCCATTCGTTGGCTCGGATTCGCTTTGTGTGTACGAAGAGCCAACCTTGGCCTTGGCCTTGGTTGCTGTTCGCTCTGCTGGCGGTAACTTCAAAGCGTTGGCGATGTATTGGCCTTGGGACTCCGTTGTAGTGTAGACGGTTGGTCGAGTTGACTGTCATTAATATCGAGTAGTATGTTGAGCTCGTTGAGCTAGGCCGTGTTTTTTGCATATTGTCATATATACTGTATGGTGTCGAAATGCGTTCTACTACCATAAATGCGTTATACTTTACAAGCCCATTTTAATCGCTGTCAATTACTAGGTGTATAATGACAATCAACCCGAACCGCATCCATTGCCTTGGCTCCAAGCCATTGGTCCCAATCTGTTCTTGTGTAGACGGTAGGACCAACGCCAAGGCCAACGACCAAGATTCGATCAAACTGTCATTGGCCGTTCGTTGGTTGTATGTGTACGCGCCTTCACCCGTCAAACTTGTAGCCAACCACAAAGTTGACAGTATAGTTGGTCACGCTACAACGATAGCAGCGGTATGAGCCACCCATAGTAACTTGTTTTTTGTATACTGAATCCTGTTTGATGAAGATTATGTTGGCTTATCACGATACGTATCAACTATCGCTTTTCGATACCACGGTAGAGTAAGTTTGACCTTCGTTTAAATACATTCAACTTCATTAATAGCTTAATATAATCGTTTTGGTTTATTAATCTCTCACAAACTACTCTTATTTTTTCAAGCATCTAAATTCTGTTCTTCCTACATTTCCTAAGGCAGAGATGACATTTCACTGACTTCGGGTAATTTAATAGCAAGGCGGACAACCAAATTTTGATTTGGCTGTATAGTATTGATTATTCAAAGAGTATGCATTCTTGACGGTCAAGTGGTTAAGTCGCTTGGCCTTTAAATAGAGCTGCACTTTACCAGGTTCTCTTACTATGGTGATGGTAAGCTCCAGGAACTTTTACTCTCCTCGATTTCCATCAAGGACAGCATACGGTCCGATTCATCCTGCATCAGTTTCTGCACTTGTTGATACTGCGTAGTATCGCTATTTAACGTGTCTTAGCAAATAGGACCTGCCCAACCTCATTTTATTGAAACATGGAAACTGATGTTTAGCTTCATCAAACCGCTTTATGTCCTCAGGAGACAACTAGTGGTAAGAAAAATCCCGAAGTCCCAATTGAATAGCAGAGCAATCCGGTGCAATTTTAAATGCACCCCAGAAATATATTCCGTAATAGATGGGATTGATTAAACTGGGTCATATTTGCAAACGTATTGACCTCGTCTTCCCATTAAACTGCATCACGTTGCTCGCCTATCCTATTGCCGGCGCCTTTTGACCAGAAGTGGAATCCAGTTCTACAATTAGTTCCAAGTAGAGATGGGACTGCTCCTGCGATCACTGCTACTAATCGCACTGCTCTTTGAAAAGAGCAGTGAGCAGTGCGATTGCTCTCTGCTCATGCTGTTCAATTGCTCATTGCTCTTTTGCAGAGCAGATCGTTTTATGAAGAGCAGTGAGCAATTTGGTTGTGTTTTGATCATGTTGTGCGGCTGCTCATTGCTCTTTTGCTGAGCAGAAAGTTTTGAGGCGAGCAGTGAGCAATTTGATTGTTTTCTGCTCATGCTGTTCAACTGCTCATTGCTCTTTTGCAATACAGAAAATTTTAAATGCTCATCTATTCAGATTCTTTTCTTTCTACCCTTGCGAGTATTTTCGGACTTGCAAGTATTTTATTCAATTATTCCAAAAGTTTTTAGGGCAAAAGTAGCTGAAATCGGACAAAATCGGCCAATTTTGGGTTAGAGTGGTTTCGAACATAACGGGCCAAGACCTTTTGCTGTGATACAAAAATTTCGGTTTTGTAGGGGAGGAAGGGGTTTTTTGGCCATAGTTTGGCAAAAACTGCTTTTATGGCGCTTTCGATGATTGAAAGTGGCCGGGGAGTATATTAGTGATATATTAAGGGCGACCAAATTTTTGATAGGGGAAATTGGGCAAAAAAGTCCATATTTTCCAAAAAAAAAAAAATTTTGTCTAGCATGAATTTGGGGACCTTTCTGAGTTGTTTCGGGCGAAATTTCCATACAAATCTGGGAAAAAGCGGCCTAGTTTCTAAGATACGTCAAAATTATGTCTGCCCGAAAAACTGAAAGTAGCACTAAAAATGTTGAGATCCTTTTTGGTTCGCTAGTTGGGTTCTGCGGGTGCTCGTGACTGCACTCCAACCCTACTAGGGTTGTGACTTATGTCCAGCCTTACCGAAGAGATTGGCGCCCTAGTGGGTGCATGTTTAATACACGTATAAATTTGGTTATCATTTCTCAATAAAATTTTCGACAAACTTCATGCTTCGGTGAAGCGAAGTGGAAAACCGATTGTTTTAGATTAGCCAGGAAAAATAAATCTTCGAAATTAAATTACAAACTGCATAATACTGTACATGCATAATAACATTTCACTACGTTGCTTGCATCCAATGTATGACATTTTGAAAATCACAAAACTACTATACGATTTACCAAGCACTTGGCAATACATTCTTCTGCTAGCAAGTGCCGAATTAATGCAGGCAACGTATTCCCAAACATACTACATCTGTTCTAAACATGAGCATCCATCGCCACGGAAAAATAGTCACATTGTAAGCATACAATGCGATTGCAATCTGAGGCTAGAAATTGCTGTATCAAGCACAAATTGAAGGCGATGAGAAAGTAACGAGCAAACACTGGCAATGAGCAATCAAAAGTAGCGAGCGGTTTTTCGTACGCACGAAACTGCAATCGCAATTATGATTGAATAGCTGCTACTATAAACTGCTCTTTGCTCAAACTGCTCTCTGCGATCACTGCTCAGTAAAAAGAGCAGTTAAGCACATCTCTAGTTCCAAGGCACCATCATCTTATCTATTTGTATATTTTCATACTAGAAGTAAACGACTATTGGACTTGATTTACTCTCCCTTTTTATATTATTACCTCTACGAACGCTATGCATGTTCCGTAACCTCTTCCTCTTGTGAATATTATCCTAATTATACTGTGGTTTTTCACATATATTTATCATTTTACGGAAATCATAAAACCACTTGGAGTCTACAGTTGAGTATACTTTATTTCCAAAATCATAAATGACAAACAATCTAAATAATTTCCCTTAATCACCATAGCACGTCTGTATCGTCGGCACTCCAGTCGTCGACTGCCCTTACCTCCTCGCTTATCCTTATCCTTCAACATAGTTTTCTTATAAGTTAATACTTTTAGTCCAATTTTTTTACAAACCCAGGATATCTTAGAATACCATGATTTGTCTTTACTCTCCCAAAACACCTCAACAGCGGTCATCCATCTTCAAATTGTTTCATTGAGCCGAGCAAAGAATTAAAAGTTACTGGGAGCTAGATTTGCCGAATAAGGCGGATATTAAAGCAGTTCGAATCCTAATGAAACAAGCACTCCGACTAGTAGTTTGCCGCGTCTCTTTTCCTTAATAGCCTCCCGCAATCTTCTTTTTTGGTCTGCGTAGTATGAGCCTGATATATAGTGGCTCCCTTTTCCAAATATTCCACTATAATAATTCCTTCAGCGTCCCAAAAAACTTGCATAATTTTCCCTGCCGAACTCGACATCTTGAATTTCTTCGGCGTCGGTGAAGAAGGTCATCGATTGCTGTTTGGATTCTGGATCAAAATGGTGGATCCAGGTCTCGTCCATAGTCACGAAAAGCGACAAAAACTTCTCCAAATCTGGCTGAAACTTTTCGAGATTCACCCTCGAAATATGGAATCGTTTCTCCTTTTGCTCGTCGGTTAACATTTTCGGCACCCAACGCACAGAGACCTTCTTCATATGTAATTCCCTGTGACCTCAGCTACATGACTGATGGTCAAATCTTTGATCTGCCAACACGAAATCTTCGATTTTTTCGACGTCCTTCGTGGTATTCATCTTCAGTGACTGTTCTTCCCAGCTTAAACTTCTTGGCCCAGCGCGCAACGGTGGAATATAGAGGAGAGAGGAGTCCCCTAGTGTTTCCACCAAGTCGCTGTCTAAGCCTTTGGTAGATATTTTTTTCAAACACAGATACTTAATGACAACTCTAATTTCGTTTTCCTCCATTTTTATGTTCGACAGCTCGTAATTAAATGAATGTACCTCCCTGGAATTGTGGCCTATTTATAGATTGTCGTGGCATATTTATATGTTGTGGCCAATTTTAAGTCTACAGTCTTAAAATGGATTACTGTCTAACTAACATGAAAAACAATCTTAAATATACCGGCTATACTACTTTGGATTGCCGGCTTTTATCGCTAACTTTCTTTAAATAAGTAAATCTTTGTTAACTTAAGTTTTTATGTTTCTTTGCAGATGGGCGGTGAAACTAGATTCATTCGTTTACGTGGTCTGCCATGGTCTGTTACCAATCAAGAAATATTAGATTTTCTAGAAGGGGTAAATGTTGTGGATGGCGAAGATGGAATCTATATGGTTACCAGTCGTTTCGACGGTAAAAATACTGGAGAAGCTTTTGTCCAGCTGGAGAGTGAGCAAGATGAAGAAGAGGCTTTTAAACACAACAAAGAAAACCTTGGTCATCGGTACATTGAAAGTATGTATTTTCTCCTCTCGCACCAGATTTAACATCTTACACATTGACTCAACTGTATTAATATGTACATTTTGCTTATTTCAGTCTTTAGCGCTTCTAACGAAGAAGCAGAATTCGCCATGCGTAAGCCCGCTCAGAGTAACGTTGTCAAGCTTCGTGGACTTCCGTATTCAGTTGATGAGGCAACGATTGAGGAATTTTTCGATGGTATGTGTAACATTTGAATTTGACATAAAAAAAAACTTCCGATGTTTGCAAATTTGCTAATGCGGGGAGTATGGAAGGGAGGTGAAAGTGGGTGTAGATTGCTGACTAATAAGATACACTCGTTACGAGGGATAATCGGGTTAATTTCATGAATAACATGTGTTCTGTATGTTTGAAAACGAACGGAACTTGGGGAAAGATGTTAACGTTAACAAATTGATTTTAACTTATAAAGGACATAATACAAAAAGAAAAAAAAAATAGTGCGATCAATTTCAAATTTCAAATGTTTGTTGGCTGATCGTTTTTTTTTCCGATAAAATGTCGAACTCAATCAAATGCTGGATAATTTTGATAAAGCATGTTTACAACCAACCAGATTGACAAATTTTTTGTTTTTAAATTAACCGAAATTACGCAAACAGACATATTTATTTAATTATATATTATCACATTGAAATTTATCACTAGTGCTAAATGGATTGGGGCAATAATAACAACTACAATTTTCCTCCTCATATAAACCGCTACAAATTAATGCAAAGCTTTAAATTAAGTATTTTTGATATAATATCTTAATTTGTTTTCGTTTATAAGTTCACTGGAATTAGCGAGTATGAAATTCAATTTCCTAAGAATATGTATATGCTTTAATTGAATATTTATCAAAAATTGAATGGTTATATAAATGCAAAACAAACTGTTATATGTTGTGGGCAGGGTTAACAATCAGACCGGACCGGGAGGGAATCGTAATTGTTATGGATCGGAGGGGGCGTGCATCTGGGGAAGCGTATGTTCAATTTGAAACTAAGGAAGATACTGAAAATGCATTAAAACTTAATCGGGAAAAGATTGGGCACAGGTGGGTCTTACAATTTATTTTATTATCAGTTTTCTATTTCTATACACCAAAAAACGAATATGATTTGATTTTACGTAAATTTGGTAAGAATGAATGTATATCAAATTTGACTTAGTTTGAGATTAGAAAATGGGTACAGCGCATGCTTCACAATTCTATAATATTATAATATGAATGAATAGAACAAGTTCAGTGAAACTAACTCTGGAATAATTATTCTGAAGGAAAACGAGCGAAATGTCTGGTCTTCTGTGGACCACTGCTGAGACAAAATCAAAAAAATTGCTTTTGACTTTTCGTATAAACATATTAGATTAAATTTCTTAAGTCGTATCTTTTATCTGAAATACGCCGAATTGTTTTTACGCATGTTACTAAGACAAAGCTCCGTCGAACCTAGTTGTTTTAGGGAGTAATATTGCATAATAATATAAAGTATAGTATAATAGTAAATGTTCATGTTTTCCATCAGATAGAACTTGAAGGTTTCGGTAATAGCGAATTTGCTTAGGTTAATTCGATATTAAGGTAACATATTGAGTGCCAAGCTGTTTTTGATAGAATAAACAACACATCACAAAATAATCGGAAAAATTGGCAAAAGCCAACTATGTTCATATTACTAACCAAATAAAACATTTGATTTTCAAACACCGCAGTCTAAAAGTTAATTACAACACTCCTTACACTGTATGAGAATGACACCCTGGGTAATATTGGTGTCATTCACATATAGAATGACGTGGCACTCAACATGTTGAAATAGAGGTAACCTGTAAAGAATGTTCCGTTAGAAACAAGATGGCAATAAACCGCTCTTAATTACGTTCTATATCAATGAACTTTTAACGAACACAAAATTAAAGATGAAGCCAACTCATGCTTTCGGCTGAGGGTATTTTTTTTATTTCAGGAAACTGGTGGAAAGATTTCACTGATTGGCAAGACTAAACGGTTAAAATTCAGAGTGCGCGGTCATTTTATTCGGCGATGGCAGTGAAATGTCCAATCATAATGAACGGAAATAATTTGAGAATGGGATTTACATTATGATATCAAGCGTAGGGATTTGTAATTCAAAATCTGTCAACGTTGCTCTTCGCTCCCAATTCACCACAAATAACCTAAAAATGTTAATACTTCTCCCCCTTTGTTCAAGTCGTCGCTGTAAAATCAAACCGGCATATCTGCAAAATGCATATTTTTCACCAGAGCGCTTTAAAGTTTTCGCGTGTGGGCACAGCACCATTAGACGGATTTTTATTCAACTATACGATATGCCGGTGCGACATAAAAATAGACGGGGAAAAAAGGAATTTTTTGATACCAAAAACTCAAAAAATCAATTTTTGCAGTTATGCCGGTTTGATTTAACAGCGACGAAGTGTTGAATTGGCTGCTGAATTGCGTTTATCGACGAGTTACGACAAGTATAATTTAAAAGCAATTGTTATCCGAAATATTTGATGGAACACCATAGACTTGATATAAAACTGTTCGACATCATCTAAATATTGCATTTGAACTTTAAGTGATGCTAGTATATACTTCATTATGATACAAATATCAATATACAATCAAAACATTATGTTTACAACTCTTTGGAAGTAGTATAGATTTCATCTTTTTGTATCATCCCCTATGGTTTAGTTCTCGGAATCTTAATGGTTTGCTCGTTTTCAATATTCACATTCGAAACAATTTAGTTTATTATTTCAATACTGGATCTAATCAATTACTCTTGAATTATTAACTAGTTTATTTTTATTAAATAATGTAGCATATACCCATGTATATGTTATTTTTTGCTATACCCAACTGCATAATTCATGTTAGAAATAGTTGCTTTTACGAAACTATTAAAATTGTTTGTGCAGAGGTTCTTTAAGCCATCTCATAGAGATTTACTTATTCATTCCCTTGACAAATATTATAAATACTGGACAAACCGTGTACTTATTAAATTAAGGCCAGTGTTTATTTTATAATGAAGTTTTCATTTTTATTCATTTGCGTCGCTGAGAACTTTTCAGTCCGAATTATGTTAGAATATTAATATTTTTCAGGTTACCTACAGATAAATTTTCGTTTTCTATTCTAATGAATATAAAGTGCAGCCTAACAAGTCGATATTAGATTTGATTTAATGATTGTCTTAAATTTTAAAAACTTGCCAATATAATTAACTAATAAAGCATACTTGTTGTCTACAGGTATATAGAGATTTTCCGTAGCTCTATAGGTGAGATGAAAAGATCGTCGAACAGTAGCCGATCCAATCCGTATGACAAAAATGCACGTGGAAGCGGTGGTCGTGGAAACAACAGCAATTTCGGAGGTCGCAGCACCAATGGCCGCAGCAATCGATCCAGAGGAGGTAATTATTTTTTTTTTATTGAATACTGAAAATAAGATTATCCATGAATTATAATTTAAGTATGCAATTCAAATGAAAATGATATAGTAGAGCATTTGAAACATTTTTTGTTGGAGAATTTTTGGTTAGTTTTCAATTCTAATATACTAATTGGGTCTTACTGTTGGACGACTTGTAAAAAGCGCCTACGGTGGCTTTAACAAAAAAAGAAAACAAATATGTAGCCAATTATGAAATAGGAAGTGTTTGGCAGGGCATCTCAACTGAACCGAAGTCTAGCAGAGAGCCTGCCAAGTAGTTTGGGTGCCTGCAACCATAAACAAGGGTTAGAAAAAAAAAGATTTCATTGCCCCTGTAGCAAGGTGCCCTAGATATGGCCGTGGAGGCCCGTCGTCTGCATTAGCGGGGCACTCTTCTACACGTCCTCGACGGATGCGTGGAACAATGGGGGCGGATATGATCGGAGAAAACATGGTCGCTACGTATTATTTCATCCATCATGAAACAAATACTAGCTGCAATATAAAAATAAGAAAAAAGAGGCTTTTGTCCGTAAAGAACCATAAATAGCTTTTCGACATGGGCTGACAAACCAAGTTAGCTGGAACGTGACACAGCACGTAGCTAGCAAAAACGGGACCTAAAAACAGAAAAAAAACCTATATAGGGAATAATTGTCCCCATCCAACAGGCTGATCGAGTTGAGGCAGACAGCCTTAAGTCCCGGATAGTAGTGGGGTCACGCCGTCCACTGACTCCGATAAACTCTGAAAAAATGTGGCCAGAGTCTTTCCATGCAATAGGCCAGCCAGGCCAACGCGAAACCTGAAAAGGGGAACTTCCTTACGAATTTCGCAATAAAAAGGCCAAAAGGGCTTAGAGTTACAATTATTATTATTTTATTAAGTCATTAGTATTATTTTAAGTTTCAACCAATTTATAATAATTTTCATAATTTATTTTTTAATTAAAAATTTGGTAATTTCTAAATTCTGTTAAAATTATAAAAGAAAAATACAGACTGCTAATTAAAACGGCAGGTATCTGGTGATCACAAAAATAAATTCACTCCTGCGGTTATCGGCAAACAGCGGTTTTTTTACGGTTTTCTATTTCTCATCTATTGCAATGATAACGTGGAGTGTGTTGGAAATATTCATAACAAAAAACGCGTTCTAATTATTATTTGCAAAAAAATAAATAGAAATAATAAAAATTTTAAAAATTGGGTTCGTTGCGAAAGAAACATTTTATTTCTATTTTTTCTTGAAGTTTATACTTTAGTAGTCCATCGCAAGAACATTCTGTTTAATTTTTTGTTTACGGCAAGACTGCATTGAATCTACCAAACGTTCACAGCTTTCCTTTGGCATTAATTCCCACTCTATCCTATTTGCGAGGCATAGTTCGGCTTTATTTCGTAGTCATTTGTTTCCATAAATTCTCAATAGGATTGAGGTCCGACAACTGTGCTGGCCAATCGAAATTTGTTTACGCTGTAATTGCCATCTTCGCAGTGTGCTTTGGATCATTATCCTGCAGAAATGTTCATCGGAGCGAAATATTCTCTTCTGCAGAAGGTAACATGATGATCTCCAAGATGTCCAAGTATCCCTCTTTGGTCATAATGACCTCAATTAAATGTATTGGGCCTACGTCGTGTCATGAAAATGGAGCCTATACCATAATGCTTCCTCCTGCATGTTTAACGGTCTTTTTGGTGTATTGCGGATTAAAGGCTTTGTTAGTAGGACGCCTTACACACTCCTTTCCGTTTTATCTGAAGGTATTAAATTTACATTAGTCACTCCATATGATATTACGCCACTTTTTCTTCCTATCTTCTCCGCTCCAATACATGTGTCTGCAAAATGTAGTCGGCTCCGTATATTTTTTTTTACTGAGCAGAGGTATTTTTCTAGATGATCGGGAGGGAAGATTGGCCTCTACTAATCTTCCACGAATTATCCTTGCGCAAACATCAGCATTCGTTTCCCACAAAATCATAGAAGAAGATGCAAATGGATTTTTTTATGTGTTCGCACAATTTTCCGATCCAATGCTTCGTTCTCGGTAGTCGCTCTCGATTTTCTTAATTCACCTTCTTATTTAGAGCATTCTGTACCATTGCCAAGGAGCAGTGAGCAGCTTGCGCTCCCCGACGAAGGGAGTAATCGTCAACCCTCAGACGTTGAATCTCAATCCTGTTCTCTGGAGAACAGTGCTTATTTCGCCCCATGATTGAACTAGAATGTGATTGACGAGTTGTGCGATTTCGCGCTAATTTGAAGAAATTGTATCTAACTTACCTCAAATAAGAAGTTTGACCAAAAATTCACAAAATTTAACCAAAAAATACTTATTCAATAAACTATTTATTATTTTGCCCAACGCGAAGTTAACCCTTTAAGCAACAGACTCTAAGTGATTTTTGTAAAAATACCTTAGGATTTCGCCTCTTACTTCGAGTACCTTTTCCGTACTGTAAGGGATCATTCCTGTAAGGAGCACTACTTGTACTGCCCTACTAATCGCAAAAGCGGTATCTCAATGAATGCAAGTTTCGAGATAGTTGAAGTTTTGTAAAAGTAGTAATATTGATATACCTCTAATTCTCTTAGTGATTTAAGGTAAAATTGGGATAGGCGACGAGGAACTGGGTTCGTTTGGAGCTGGTGGAGAATTCTCCTTACTCCACTTTTCTCGGTGAGCGGTCTTCCGCTCTTGGATACATCGGGTACTTAGATTTAGAAAACTTTCTTAAGGTGTTTTCCATATGTTTTAAATAAGGATTAAAAGGATTAGTTCATTAGATGCGTCTTGTTTTAAGCTTTCTAATGCTGTAAAAATAAATTTTTTGATTTTTTTTTCAGATACCGCTTTTGCGATTAGTAAGGCAGTGTAAGTAGTACCTATCAGTAGTAGTACTACCTACTTGCAACTGCAACATATTGAAAGTTGTCAAAACGGCTGTTTGCCGGGAAATGCAGGAGTGTATTTATTTTATTTTTTGTTCACCAGTGTCTGTGCATTTATAGTGGATCCGTATTTTCATATATTTTTATTATGAGCATATGGAATTCTATGAACACCATTCGATTTCAAGTAATTTGTTTAGATTTGCTTTAAATTTCCTCCATTTCGAACATATGTTATTTATATTAAATTAAGCCCTACACAAAATGTAACCGTATTTGCTTCCCTTTTCTTGTTTTGAATTTCAATATTCTATGTATAGGACTTTGTATACATTATCTGTAAGTCCCTGCTAATATGCGGCGCATTACCAATTGGACAATTTAGAGCTTATATTAGATAATCTATAATTTATTTTCATAATATTCCAGTACTGTTTCCAATTATTTTAATGCCGAAATTTGATCTTTCATTTGAACTATCTTGGTGGATCCAAAATTAAAAACATTGAGTTTTTACATTGGATATAAGAGCCCAAAAATGTCCAAAGAACTAAGATATTGGAGCCTCGATTCACTAAATAAAACAACTTGGAATTCACCATCTTTTTCTAGAAATGATAATTAAATCGTCTGCATTAAATTCTTGAATATTATAATGAGATCAAGTTTCCGTAATACAATTTTGCATTTATTTTTTCTTTTAACAAATCGGATCTAGGTTTTTCATCATCATCTACTAGTGCCTTATCTGAACATCTCTAGGCGGAATAGATTTTTGCTACGGTCAGGCGAATAAAAAAACCTTTTAAATCTTTCTTTTCTTTAAATAATATTTGGTTTGGGGGAAAAAAATAACCTTACTGAACATCCTGCATTATTTTGCTAATCTAAGATTATACATCACTTCAATTTCGCTTAGTTATATGTTGAAGTATTTTTCTTTTCGTTGGATCTTGTGGTTTATATTTTCCTCTTATTATTATACTGAAGTGGCCTGATTTTTTTCAACTAGTTTAAGCTGAAATATTCATTTACATAATCCTGATCCATAAAACTGATCGAATGCATATGGGCGATGAAACTCGACAGTACAATATTCGAGAGACAATAGAAGTGTGTTGCATGTTAGGAGCTATCGAACCCTGATGGATAGATCCAATCCACCATCCATATTGTGATTTTGGGTAGCTGGTCAGCTTCATTTTCTCGTAGGTATTTATAAAATGTATGGGCCATAATAGGCCTACCTTTATTTTACTGCTATAAAATATTCTCCACATCTCCACTTTCCGGTTATTTTTCCTTTTATTTTTATCGATGATACCCCAAATTCTGTATTTCTTGTCTAGACAAGAACTCTGCACTACTGACTAGCTTCTTTCCGCTCCTGAAAATAGTGTGCCATTCGTGATACAGAATTGATGCTTACTTCCAAACAAATCAGCACTCTATTTCGCAGCCAAGATTCGACCACGCCGGCTGGTTGTTTCACCAATCTGCTTTTCACACGTAACGAATTGGCGGCCAAATCTTTCGAACGAGCCTTCAGGGAATTTTTTGACTGTTTTTCAAAAGACATTAAGCAGTTAATTAGTATGCACGCGCTTATTCGTTTAGTGGGGACTGATTCATAACTAATTACGGACACTTTGGTTGGGACTGAAGCAGAAAATTCAGAATACGAGCTCACTTTGCGATGCGGCAAGGTCATGCAATTTTTATTGCCGATAATGCAATGGTGGTCCCTGGCGATAACGACATGTTGTTTTCAGAAATCGAATTTTCGTTTTCTGTATAATTAGCATGATGTGTAGTTATTGTTGTACCACACGGGATGTTGTATTGCTCACAAATCAAATTTTCGATTTCTGGGTAAACAGCATCCCGTTAGCGCGACCACGTTGGTTTGAGGCGCATGCATACTTGGCCAGTGATGCGCCTTAGGATGGGTGTATATATTGCCCGAGAAATTTTAGTACATTTTAGTAAAATTGCTAGCAGACAGGAAACGACTTAGGAACAAGGGTGGGCGTAAACGTTTCGTTGGAGAAAATTTCGATCATGATGCTTAAATGTAAGTTTCATGGTCGAGCGGCCTCCTACGCGATGCGTAACCCTTTTGTTCGCCTAAATGTTCGAAGGCATTAAATATGTGCCTTTTAGAGATGGGGAAAAACGACTCAATTTGGTTTATCGACACAGTTCAACTCACTCATTCGAATGCGTCAATCAGTGTGAGTCAATTAATTGTGTCAATCAGTTCTTGATCGAAGCATAATGAAAAAGATTACATTTTAATGAAAAACAGATTTACAAAGATAAATACAATTTTTTTTGTGTAAAATAAAAAAAAATCTTCACAAGTACATCTTGTTCTACGAATAAATTGGCTTTTAGAAATATTTTTAAAATAATATTTTAAGTACACTTTCTGCTAACTTACTCTTTCACAGAAAACAGAAGTGCAAAGGACCCCTAGTCTTTTCAACATTATCTTAAAGAGACGATGATATACATGCTCCCTTTATGCTATTCTTTGCTTATTAAGTTGCTGCAAGTATTTTTTGCTTACAGTCGTTTCTGCAGCAGCGATTTCTTGTTCAGTTCTGCAATGCTTACTCTTTCGTCAGGTTCTTCCGAAGAAGGTCGACACAATGACAGAGGCATTAAATGAACGGCGCGTAAACACAAAGCATAAACTTTGCATGATCTTATTTGTCAATATTTCCTGCAAATTTCATAATAATCAGTTGAGTGCATCAGAGCCACTCGTGATATAATATCAGGGTTCCCACTTTTGATACATTTGTATCATTTTGATACATTTTTATTTGAAATTTATATTTTTGATACAATGATACAGCACCTCACATAATTATGGCAAAATGTATCATTTTGCCATCCAGTAAATATGAACTATGAAAGATATCTAATATTTGATGACTTGAAGATTTAAAGTTTTCAAGCTATTTAAATAATAACGAGAAAATGAATGTTGAAGCGTTTTGGGATAAACCGAGTTTAGTTGAAAACAATTTAGGTGAATCAATCTCATCTGCGACCTTTCTTCATATTGACTTTAGTAGCAGTACCTTGTAGTTGACCTGAGAACGAGATTTTTCTGTATTAAACTTGGATGGCAGTGTAAAAAAGAACTGACAAAAGTTGACAAGAGATTAGAGGAATTTTGGAAAGCAAGAAACCAAACAATGTTTGGGTGCCACTGTATGACATACTTGCCCAGAACATATCTTTTTATTCATGATATTTATCAAATCATCAGTATTCCTATAGCTTTTTCTCTTATTAAGCCGAAGATTTATTTTTTTAGAAAGTTGAAACAGCGACTTCCCTGAAAATAATCTGCACTCCGTATTAATTTCGTTAAATTTTGAGCGCATTCGCAAAGAACCCACATTTTGTAATAATTTTATTTCGGGTGGCTTCAATATTAATGGCAATATACAGATCAAAACAAACAGCGAAAGCAATTTGTGATATTTTTTTTTTTGCATCTATCTTATTCAATAAATATAGTAGCTCCAAACAAAGTTTTTTTTTTTATATTATTAGTTATAGTTTCAGTACCTCGACAAAAATACACCTTTGGGAATTTTTTGATACATTTTTACCAATATTGATACACTTTTTGAAGAAATTTGATACGGCGGAAAGTGGGAACACTGCTAGTGATTGACTCACTTCGATTTCTTCACTCATGTGTTACCCTTCTCTAGTGCCTACCGTTACTTACTTAGGAGTCACTATGCAAGGGCGCAGCCAGGGGGGGGGGGCATGGTGGGATTCAGTTGTTCGCCCCCTAAATCCGGGTCCTCGATTTTTGTGTTTTTTTTTTACAGAAAAACAAAGAAATTTTCATTCAAAATTACCGAAAAGTCGAGGACATTTAAAAAAAAACAATGAAATGTTCATTCAATATTACCGAAAAATCGAAGAAAATTTAGAAAAAACAACGAAATTTCCTTTCAAAATTACCGAAAAATCGAAAACTTTTCTTTTTCAAAGGTGTACAGAAGCGAGAGCATAAGTGAGAGACAACAAAATAGAAAAATTTCATCGATTTTTATACAATTTTTGATGAAATGTCCTCGATTTTTGCTGAAAATTTCTCTTCACAACAATTCTATTATGAATATCGAGTAAGGGCTGCACATAAATGAAGCAAAAACGAAATATATGGTGGCAACGCCGTTACCAAGATGCCGACCTATATAACATCGAAAGCAGCGAAAAACAAGGACCGAAAAGCACTTGTATGAAAAAGATAGGTGGAAACAGTTTTGAAGAAGTGCAAAAATTCGATAATCATAGCTGACATCAACACAAGATAACATTCGAAATAGGTTTTATGCACGACTATTGGCACTCAACAAAGCCTTCTCTGGCCTATCAAGGCCATTCCGTCGAAGAAGCCCAAGCTCCTCCTGTACAAGACCAGTTTCTTGTAAGCAGGCCTAGACTGGGGAAGTCCGGGATTCTCTTCTGCAGTAGGCGTAGACCAGATCCTGTGCTTTTAGTTATCATGGGAATGATGAAAATTTTCTTATTTATTTTTTATTGCTCTCTTCATTTTTAGCTTTCATGTTGAGTCTTCGTTATAAAAATAAAATACTAACATTTGAAAATACTCAGCTATTTCCCGCCTACTAGAGTGTGTTTGAACCGAACTGAAAAACTACAGTATTTCCTTGAGCACTTGCCTTAGTTGTTGCTAGAGGCTAATTGAATGGGAATTAGAAAGAGTGGCCGGTTGATAGATAGTTTGTGGCTAGTTGCATCATCAATTCAGATAGTATGTTTTCCGTAAATGCAATAACACAGCTTTATATTATCCACAGATAGTTTCGGGAATGATTTTGGCGGCCGCGGGGGAGGTGGAAATTTTAATAATGGTGGTGGCGGCGGCTTTAACGGCGGGGGCTTCAATGGAGGCGGTAGCAATTTCAACAATGGTGGTTTTGGAGGTGGCGGTGGCGGAAGGTCTAATAATAGCGGAGGCTTCGGCAACTTCAACAACCGTAATAATTTCAGCGACAACGATGATGACAATTTCGGTAGCAATTTTTCATCGAATCGGAATAACATGGGTGGTGGCGGGAATTTCGGTGGAAGAAGCAACTTTTCGGGGAATAATTTTGGCTCTGGCGGGGGTAGACGAGGAAACGATGGTCAATTTGTCGTACATTTGCGTGGGTTACCTTACTACTGTTATGAAAACGACGTGAGAGAGGTAAGCTTTAAAAAAAAAGTATCAAGGAAACCTTTGTACGATATGTATTTGAACGAACTGTAACTAAGAAGTTTGGATAAATGGCGTAAAAGAGAAAATAGTTACATATTGGTTTCCAAATTAAAGAGTGAAAGTAAATCAAAGCATTGCTGAATGTGTTTTCTTCCAAATATCCACATCATAAATTAGAATTTTCATATACATATCTGTATTTTTGATAGTAAGAAAATTAGCAAAAGCGAACCTTTAAATGAAGATTTCTTGACAATACTTTTGCGTTACATGAATACCGCTAGGATCCTTTAAGCTTTAAATATATTATAAAAGACCTGTTTGACTACAACTTGCTTCAACTAGATTATAGATAGTCGACAGTCCTCATACTTTTATTTGAATTACTTAACATGAAATTTCAATTGTCTTTTCTTCCTTATTTTCAGTTTTTCGCACCCCTTCGCCCAGCAAGCGTGAAAATCATCTACAATAACGAAGGTCTTCACAGTGGTTCGGCTGATGCGTACTTTGAAAATGAGGATGATGCAGAAGAGGCAATGAAGAGAGATCGAGACCAAATGGGAAGTCGCTACATTGAATTGTTCTTTGATGGAAATAAAAAAGGAAATCGACGTATTTAAATGTCGCTGGAAATCATGATCAAAATGTATTTTTGATAAAAGTGGCGTGAATTAAAACCTCCAATTCACATTCATATAATTTTAATAACAGTAAATGTTTGATTATATCGCTCGTATATTAAATGTTTGACATTCTCCACAGATTGTGAATAATTACAATAGTATTAATGAGTTATTACTACTATGTATACAATTTTTTTTATTTGTATCCTGAAAATGTATCGAGGAAATAAAGTGAAGTTTCTCCCAGATTTTCAATTCTTTTCTCTGCAATTAGGGCCATTTGTGCACGCTAGATATTGAGTAATAAGAGTGAAACATATTTGAAAGTACTTCGATATGTAAACGCATATTGAACAGATTAGATATTCAAAAGTACTTCATTAAAGTACTTTGAATAAATACAAAACAAATTGGAATATTAAGAAGAAATTAAGATTATGATGAATGAAATGGAAAAAATTGTGAAATATGAAAGAAATGGAAAAAATTGTGTTTAAGAACCAAACACATTACCTATCAATTTTGATGATGAACGATCTGAATAACGACTTTGGAAAATCTACGAAGTGGTTTAGTTCTACAGTTCGTAGATCATAAGCTTCAACCAAACATGAGTCTGCGAACATAAGCGAATGTCAAAACCGGCCGGATTTTGAGCACTTTTTTACATCTGCAAACACGGGTGATCATTAGTGCCCATGCAGCGCATAAGCGAACGTATGGCATGTCGTATCTCATCACCACTTTACATATGGACAGCTCATAGCAACAATGGAGCAACACGCTGCTTAATGTGCATGCCACTTTTCTGGCTGTTCGGAAAGCTATGTTTAAGTGCAACATATGCTTTGCGTGGTTTACCTCGGCGCATATGCATCGCCGCGTACGCAGGATCATCACTGGTTGGACCTACACTCTTGAATTAGTTGGACCTTCTGACTTTCTTTTCTAAGTCAGATTCATTTTTAACTGATTTCGCCGTGACATTTTGACTGATGCTAAGTTTGAGCCCAACAAGCTGAGAAATTTGTACTGAAGCTTTGGAAGTTTAGCACACATGATCAAGACAGAAGATTAATGTCTTGGGACCTGGGACGGAATTTTGAAACTCGAACGAGTGTAGAACGAATTTGCTCAGTCTTGTTTCGAGTTTAACTGTGCTCGAAGCTGAAAAACGTACTAGTTTCGATTTGAAAACGGAATTACATATCTTAGAACTATCTCGTTTGACTACTCAAAACAAAAAAAATTTAGTCGTGAGCTTCTTAGTGTTCGAGTTAGTCAGTCCAAGTGGTTGTTGTTTTTGATTGACTGCAGTTTTTAGAAAACGACGTTGGTAAAACTCGACTTGATGCACCACACAGCCGTTACATGCATTTTGCCGATAGATGTCTCGCTAATATGTTTGTATTTTTGTGGTTGTGTGTTTGCTTTTGGGGTTTTTTTTTGTTTGTTTGCTTTTCTTAATTGTATTGCCTTCTGGAGTATTTTTTTGCATAATTCTGTGTGTTTTTCTTCAGTTTTCGACCCCAGCTACCACCTATTGGTAGAACTTCCTGGCTATGGTGCATAAAGTCGAGTTTACCCAACATCATATATAGAATTTTTATCAAAAAAAAAAAAAAAAAAAAAATACAGTCACATAGAGTGGAATCTTTTATGACTGGTTTACACATATGGCGATCGTTTCGTCGAGGAACTTGTGAAATTTCTTCCCTCCATATCTTCGTATGTAAAAAAAACAGCCGAGAATAAACAAGGTGACCATTTACACACTCGGCTCGCCAACATTTGCCATGTGTGTAAACCCGGCATTAGACTTAAATGTTTATTGAGGCCAAAATCGAAGCAAACTGGCTGAAGCAATTGAATCAGAAAAAAAACGATATTTTTTGAACTGCTAATATTGATTGTTACTTAGAATTTTATTAAGAGGAACGAAAACGTTTATATTCATTATATTTACTTATATGTTGCTACATTTATATTTAATAGAGAATTTTTGATCATATTACATATGATTTGACCTAATCTTGTAAAATGTCTGCCCTTAGTTTCTTCTGGTTCCAGACTGATAAAGCATTCCGTGCGCAAATGAATATCAGCTGCATTCAGTTCCACATTAAAGTGGAGACAGATTTTATGCAAAGGACCATAAGCATTGATTGTAGCTGATACCTTTTCTGGCGAATATCGGATCCTTCTTTCGTCTTGCAAGCATCGCTATCGATCTTTCCAAATATTTATCGCACTCTCCACGATGCTTCTAGCCTTAACATGAACTGTACTGAAGACTATTCCCCCGCTATTTGGGGCCTGATATCGAGTTCTTAGCGATCATGGTGTTAAAACGTAACCGCTAAGCAATATACATAGTTGGCTTCTGTTTCTACAGCAGTGCCCCAATGATGGAAAAGTGGCTGGAAGACTTGCTCCACTGCTATCCAGAGTAGAAGTAGTCAGAACGACTGCTCCACCGTCCACAGTGTACCTTTCCCGCAATCCTGTTCATCACAGCACGCTTCATCAAGGTGGGCAAAACTGGCGAAATAGCACTACATACCCTATTTGGCCATACTGAAAAATCACTTGCTTGCGTGGAATATACGCAGGTTGCGTTTATAAACATCTAGGGAGCCTTCAATAATGAAAAATTCTTGACTCGGCTTTGGGTAGCTCGACCATAAAGCGAGTAGTCAGTACGGGCACCCGCAGGATGGTGTCTAGAAAGTGTCGAAGTGAACCGTTCTGCGTTACATTCGACCCATTAACTGGGGGCGAAGAGCCTACAGACAACGCACCAAACCTTTACTTTCCGAAAAGAACATTCGCAAGCTGAAAAATCTTGGATTTGCCGATGAAAATGCTCGTGGTGGAACGCGTCGTGCAAACATCCTTTTTGCGAACGAGTCATGGATTCAAATGCATCCAATACCTAATCGACAGAATAGGACAGTGAGAACCAGCAATCCCGCAAATATTCCCGTAATACAGACCCCGACATTTGGCTTGAAAGTCATGGTAGCTGGCGGAGTAACCAGTCGCGGAAAGAGCCAACTTCATTTTCTTGGGCAAAGAATGCCTATTCATGAAAAATATTACAGGGAAAATATCCCCCTGTTTTCGCACAATATCTTAATAAACACCATCAATTTATGGACAGAAAGGAAGTGATTTTGATGCAAGATGGAGCCAAGGCACCTAAAGCTTTGAAAACTGATGAGGCGATTTATGAGCACTTTTTCAATGTATGGATTGATTGGCCTGGTAATTCTCCTGATTTCAATCCCATTGAAAATGTGTGGCGCGAATTGCTTTGTATGCAAGAATTGCATTCGCGAACTAGGTTCGCATCAACACGGCTGCCTTACGAAATGAAAATACCAGTAACACCTTTGGTATTGCATAAGTCCTGGGACCAGGGTGCCACGCGTAAACGAGAAGTGGACTTAAGAATATTGTCTATAGTACTGCTGACAACATCTTAGGCAGTAGTCGTAAAGATCGGAGCGACTGGTTTGATGATGAATGCAAACTAGTGACTCAACGTAAGAATGTTGCATACAAGACAATGCAGCAATCTTATAGAGTACGGGCCCGTGAGGAGGAATATAAAGAGCTCAGAAGAAAAGAGAAGAGACTTCACAGACAGAAGAAAGCAGTCTAGGAAAAAGACCTGATCTGTGAAATAGGCATAGCTAGAGAGCCAGGTCTGCAACAGCCGCGGAAGTTCTAACAAATAGTCCGAAACATGACGCAGTACACACCACACTACCCGTACTGTAAGGAGAAAGAGGATAATCTGATCACCGATCCAGAAGGCATTCAGGAGCGATGGAAAGTACACTTTTGAGAATTGCTAAACGCTCAGATCAACGAAGAATTCGAGGCTCCACCAATGCAAAAATAAAAGACCTTATTTTGCCGCCACCTACAATAGACAATAATGAAAGAATTTTAAAAATATAACCATCTTTGGTAGGGAATTGGGAAGGGCATTCATGAGGTAAGCACCTTAGTCAGAGCAGTTTTAAACCTAGGTCGGGAAATGGTTGGGGAATAGTGTTTTGAGAAGCTATTGAATATTTTGCAACATCTATTGATTGGCTCATTGTTGGCGTAAACTGTGTGGTGTCGGTATAAATTCAGTAAACGTGTGTGCCTCGTCTGTCTTACTGATTTGTTGAAGGTGATCTTATTGGACAGGGACACAACATTAATCAAGCACCTAATAACATTAAAAGTAAAGCATGAACATATGACTATCCTCCGCGAAGATAGACTTGATAGATTTAAGAGACTTATAAGCCGTTCACACTACACTCTAAATCAAGTAGATTTAGAAGCTGTCAAAGTTAATCAGGTAAGCGTTCACACTACCCGAAGTGATTTAGAATGAGGAGATTTAGAGAGCGAACTGTCATTCGAATTTGTGTGTACAATTTTTTTTTCATGAAAGTTGTTCAAAATGGTGCAGAAACATGCAAGAGCAGTTTCTTTTCATTTTGTACAACTCACATTTTCCTTTTTTGTCCAATTTTTGCTATTTTTGAACGAAATTCGAATGACAATTTGTTGGAATTTACTCTCCCTCTCACGGATGGAATTAAGCACGCTCTGAGAACAATTCAGCCGGGAAAAATTCACAATAGTACCTGATTTGTACTTGATTAACTCTAAATCTACTTGATTAACTCGGTCGGAAGCCGAAAAAAATGTATGGGTAATCAGGTAGATTTAAGTTGATTTAGCTCTAAAGCGATCAGCTGATCGAAATCGCCTGATTTAGAGTCTAGTGTGAACGGGCTATTAGCCTGTATCTGTATGAAGGTAGATTATCAAATTCGTAAGGATTATACAGATCTCTCAACGCAAATAGTAAGAACTGCTTCTGCACCGACTCGAGCCTATCACTATGGACATCAAAGGTAGGGTGCCAGGCAATACATGCATATTCGAGCAATGGCCGAACTAGAGCTATGTATAAAGACTTCGTGACCCATAGGTTTTTGAATTCCTTCACACGTCTTTTGATGAATCCAAGCTGCTTATAAACCTTGCTTAAGATTTTGTCATAGTGTAAATTAAAACGCAGCTTTTTATTCAAGGCAACCCACCAGGTCGATGACATTGCCAACATTATTGAGGCGGTAATCAAAATTTATATTACTGGTTTTGCGAGAAAAACTAATGACTTGACATTTACTGACTTTAATGTCGAGATTATTTTGTTTGCACCACTGCTCAAGAGAAAGCAGTTTCGATTGAAGGAAAACTGAGTCTGATTTCGATTTAATTGTGTGGTACATTTTCAGATCATCTGCATAAAAAAGGTGAGGGATGTCTGCTAAAACTTCAGAAAGATCCGATACGAAAATATTGAATAAAAGAGGCTCCAATTGACTACCTTGTGGTACACCTGATAAAACTTAGATTTTTTTTTGGATAGGATACCCTGAAACTTAACGTACTGCGTCCTAGTTCGAGTCTAACTAGTTTAATAAGAGACCCGAGATACCAAATTTCTGTAGTTTGATTCGAAGAATATCATGATCAACACGACCAAAGGCCTTGCTGAAGTCTGTGTAGATGGTATCAATTTGAAGCCCTTTTTCCATGCCACAGAGAACATCTGAGACGAGAATCACGAGGTTGGAGAAGTTGACCTGCCTTTTCTAAAACCATGTTGTTGTTAATTTAGAAAAGGTTCTATTAGAGTAGTGAGCTTATCACAGACAATTTTTCCAAATAGTTTAAGCAATGTTGATAGTATTGCAATACCTCTGTAATTATCAATTGACCGCCTATCACCACATTTAAAAATCGGGGTCAGATGGGATGATTTCCAGAAGGAGGGGATAACCCCACAATAAAGTGATTTACTGAAAATTACATACATGGGTAAGATAAGCGACTCCATGCATTCGAATATGAAACTAGGAGGTAGCAAGTCAGGACCCGGACCCTTGTTGACATTAAGATCTTTGATGGCCTTTGCAATCTCCTCTCTAGTTAAATACATTTCACAGATGATATTCGGTTGGAATGTTTGAGGGAGAAGAATGTTAGACATGCTTGTACATGAACAAAATACTTCCTGGAAATGCTCAGCGAACAGGTCACAAACTTCGTGAAAGTTAAGAATCCGCCAGAAAAAAAAATTGAAAGTTAAGAATCCGCCAGAATCCGCCAAAAAATCCGACCACAAATGAGCTGTCGGATTAGACGACTCGCCTTCGGAATTTACAATCCGAAGTTGGCGGATTCCCGTGCAAATAGCAAATTATAATACGAAAATACGATATCGTATGAATTCTGCTTTCGGATTTTGATTCATAATAGGATTTCACGACAGACGACAGCGTGGAAGACCTTGCTTGCATTAGAGGGATGGCGTTGACCAGGACGCTTGGAGTTTTGGGGGTGTCCAATTGGATATCGGCTCGCGATCGAGACCGATGGAAAAACAGTTGACGGAGGCCAGGACCGGGCCCCGGTTGTAGCGCCGATGATGATGAAAATGTGTGGTCCAGATTAAAGAAGAGTGTCTAAAGATCCCAGGCCGAAAAATAGGCAGGAGTCGATTCGATGCATCCAAGTTGAGTGCGACGCAACTTCGATAGTGTCTTAAGAATTTTATAGTAAAGTTTCAGAAAGCGGATTTTAGACCGTATAGAAAACGAAGTAGGGCATACTTCATACTATTATATATAATGTTCCCTAATTTGTGTGCTATATAGTAAAATTATAATATCAAACCAATCTCTTTTCATTAAAGTTTTAGACAAGAAATTCTAAAACCAGAAACTTTTGCGCCACCCTGGAGAAATTTTATATTGAATCGACATTCTAAATTTAGGAGATTTCCTCCATTTCCCCTTAAATTTATACAACGAGATTCCATGCCAACTTTGATTGCAAAACATATACAACAATAATAAAAGACTTTCATAACTTATATAGTACATCTGTATTTTTGATCATTTTTAAAATGTTAATATCATTAAAATTAGCTTGTGTTTCGACGTTACAGGAAAAATATTTCACATTGTAGAGCATCAAATATACCTTTTACCTACAACATCGTCTTCATTAACATGCATATTTCATTTTTTTTTGCGAAAATTCAGATTTTTGTTTTTTTATAATTGCATAGCTGCAACTGTACAGTTGATTATATGAATATCTGTAGTTCCATTTTAGACTATTTTAAATTTTTACTGCTATTATTATATTCACCAAAATTATGCTACATGTTCTAGAATATTACTTAGTATAACGATAACATTTCACTTTGAAACAAAAGAAAAGACAAGATAGTCACTTACGATTAGTCTTAGAGAATCTTAAAAAACGACCTAAATATATTTACAGGCTTATACTCTAAATACACCATCAAAAAAAAAATTTGAAAATTTCTTTCATTTTCGTATGCCAGTATGTTGAGTAATTTAAACCCGTCTGCTATGGCACACGACTCGAGTACAGCGGTGACGTCAATCTATTTTCAGTTTTCATATCTGAAAGTGAATGACTCGCGTTGTGAGTGAATCACTTTCGATGTGGGCGTTCGAATCCTCGAGTCGGGTTCCACATTAGGGCATTGTATTTCATTGTAAGTTGCCAAACAATCTCAACATTCTTGCTTGTATTATCATCGATTTCAAATTTTTACAATGCCAATTCCCAACAAACAACCATATAAAATGTTTATCCACACAATGAAAGTCTGATTGCAACCTTTAAGCAACCTTATCTTACCACACTTTCACTTTCGATATTCAATTTTTTTGGTTTTGGATTTTTGTAGTAGTGGTAAAATAACTGTTTTCAGATTTTAGATTTCAGCTTGAGAATTTTCACAAGTAAACGTAGTATTTTAAGTACAGTATAATAAAAACATTGCTATTTATTTTAAAGGGAATCGTGGATGCAATTCGAAATGCGACTAATTTGGCTTTAAATACAACAATAGAGAGCAGAATCAGGTGAAAAAAAATTGGCTTTGTTATAAAATTATTGTAAAGATGTAGAGAATTAAAAATTACAAAATTAATTGTTATGCATAAAAACTAGTAGTCACCAAGCGCTTAATAGAAACTTTTGAATGCAAAGAAGCCGTTTCCAATTCATTTGCATTTGTCCATTTGAATTGTAATTCACTACACAGACATTGACGCATAGAGTAAAGTTTCACAAAAACACTAATTTATCTATTTTTGAATCAATCAAAAATGTTTATCCATTTCTATCTGCCTTATTAATTATATTATAAAGCCAAACTAGAGCTGGGTTGTAATTAATAACAATTTTATAACCTGGTTAAATAGCTGAACACTTGAACAATCTGGCAGCACTCATTTTCTTTTTATTCTACTCTTAGTCGAAAATTATAACTTGAAATTAGTAAAAAGTTAAAAAAAAGAAGAATTCAATTCAAACCATATTCAATTGAAAGTTATTGAAAAAACTGTTTGCATCCATTCGAATCTAAATTGAAAATCAACAATCATCTTTGTATTCCAATATTTCATAAAGACTTAATTGCGATTTTTTCATTTCGAAACACTAGAATGCTATTTTTCTCGGTCTGTAGTAAATAACTCTTAAGATTAATTTGAAGGTTGTTGTTACGATTTAAAATCACATATTGTTCTTGTAAAATCGGATCATTGTAGCCAATCAAAGTTTTGTATTGACTCTCAAGCTTTCTTCTTCGTAGAATTTTTGAATTTTATTTATGCATGAAAGAAATGAAAGCTATCTCAAAACTACATCATAGACACATAGGATATCAAACTTCGTTTAATTAGATCAAGAGGCAAGTTAAGACTGAAATAAATTCATGCTATTCAGTTTGTATGAAAAAATGCAACATAAACGTATTTCATTGTTACAAAACGGACAACCGAAATGTATTTTGGTCAGTTGCCAATTCATTTCATTGTTTTTTTTTCGGCAACGAACCCTAATCTTTCGTCAAATTTACACAAGTTGGTGATGTTTTGCATAAGCATACGATAGACTGGCCTTAAGTTGCTTGTAGAAAAATATGAGTTTTGTATTGTAGATCGTTTTAATGGTTATTTTTATTGACAGACAAGAACTACCAAATGCTGAGAAAGAAAATTGGATCTCAATCCTTTTGGTGTTGCGATGATGACGATGGCGGCGATGGGCCTTGCGATGATGAATGATGATGTCCTGAATGATTGGTAGTTGTATTATTTTCTGGTTTATTGTTTTCTCGTCTTAGAAGATAGACCGATCCATCTGCTGCTTGCTGCAAACTGTACTGTGACGGAGAGCAAGGATTTCCATCTGAATCTCTAAGATACTGAAAAAATGAAAAACATAAGGTTGATTAGACTACTTTCAAACTGTT
Source organism: Nemotelus nigrinus (assembly GCA_947369275.1). Taxonomy (NCBI): domain Eukaryota; kingdom Metazoa; phylum Arthropoda; class Insecta; order Diptera; family Stratiomyidae; genus Nemotelus; species Nemotelus nigrinus. Next base: position 178,371,371 of record OX376372.1, read on the forward strand.
AATAGATATTTATTAAGTTCAAGTATTAAGCATAAAGGAAAATGTGAATTTTAATTGTAATTCATTTATTTATTTATTTATTAGCCAAATAAGGCATAAATACACATATATACATATAAATATGAAATATCAAACTATTTAAAAAAAAAAGTGTAAGGTACAAATAAATAACACATAAATAAATAACTAATTGAGTAAACAAATAAGTTTGAAATAGACAATAAGTAAAATAACAATGAAATAAAAGAATAGCAATTAAAAACGATAATTAAAGAAGAGCTTAAAAATTATGGTGTACAGATGGCTTGGATAAGGGAAGATTTGAAGGATAGTTTGGAAATCGTTGGGGAATAAAGGTTGCTAAAGCAATTGAAGACCCTGCAGCATCTATTCACTGGTTCATTAGCTGCATATATGTTGGAATGTGGATATTCCTTTAGTAAACAATTGGACCTGGTGTTTCTTAAGGGGATATTTATCACATATTTACTATTAAGGAATTCAACTCTAATAACGCCTCTAATTACGTCAAATGCGAAGCAGGCGGATATCATCATTCTTCTGGATGCAAGTGAAGTTAAGTTTAAATGACCCAGTCTAAACTGATATGGGGGTAAATTTACGAAATCGTAAGGGTTGTACAGATCTCTTAGGGCGAAAAGTAAAAATTGTTTTTGAATGGACTCGAGTCTGTTATTGTGAATTTCGAAGGCTGGGTGCCAAATAATACAGGTGTATTCAAGAAGAGGGCGTATAAGTGCAGTATATGATGATCTAGTGACCCACAAGTTTTTAAACTCCTTGGTACGTCGTTTAATAAAGCCGAGCTGCTTCTTCGCACGGGAAAGAATTTTGTCGTAGTGCAAGGTGAAACTAAGTTTCACATCCATCACAACCCCGAGATCGACAACGCTATCAACGCGAGTTAATAAGTTGTTGCCGAGAAAGTAGGTGTTCTGCGTAACCGCGCATTTACGGCTAAAACTTATAATTTGGCACTTGTCAATATTCAGCGAGAGCTTGTTTATATTGCACCACTGAACAAGAGAATCAAGCTTGGATTGAAGGAAAAGTGCATCAGATTTAGATTTTAATGGTGTGGTAAAGTTTGAGGTCGTCTGCTTAAAGTAGGTGAGGTATGTTTGACAGGACGTCAGATAGATCCGAGATGAATCTTTTAAAGAGAAGTGGGCCAAGATGACTACCTTGTGGAACAACAGAGGTAGCAAATATATTTTTTAATAAAACTCCTTGAAATTTAATGAGTTGGATTCGGTTGTGGAGGTAGGAACTGAGCCAGCTTTTTTTCTTCTATGATATGCCAAAACTTAGGGGATTACCCTTTGAAGGAAATTCTTAGCTATGGCGGTAGGGAGACAACACATTTGGTAGAAGCCGATTACAAATGATTCCGCTATTCTTTAAGTGCCACACTTTATACTCGTGAAAAGCTGGTGTTATACCCAGTCACCGCTAAAGCTATGATGTGGCACTTAATTAATGAAGGGCTGGTATTACCCCCAGTCGCCGGCTATTAATACAACACAAGACGAATAAATACAGCCATGAGCCTACGGCGGGATTTGACTCCGCGACTAGTAGATCGCTACTTTGGACTGGCGCCTTAGCGAGTATAGCTACCGACCTCTTGGAAAAGATAATGTTGCAGATGGATTCACTGGTGAAATAATAAATAGCTCCTAAATTGATTTTGTCAAAAAGGCTACAGCTTCGAAAATGTTCTATCAAACTATAAAAGGTTTTTTTTATTTGTTATTTAGCTATATAATATCAAATATGTGTAAACTAATAGTTTTTGACATTTTATTGTGAGTTAAACAAATTCAATGCATTTTGGTTTTCAAATGAAAATTTCCAAACCGGCAAATCTACAACTCCTGTGATTTTCAATTTTCAAGTACTATTTTTAAATTATTTGTCCATTAGATTTTTCTAGGATTGAATGCTTAAAATCATTCGCCAAAGTTCTTCAACTGTTAAAAACATAGAGGCTCAGAAGATTGAAATCAAATATTCAGGATAATGGAGCTTTTGGAAGGTAACTGACAAAAGATTGTCATCGGCCGAATAGAAAAAAAGAAAAAAGAACGAAGAAAGCGCACTAAAGCCCAAATTTAAGGTTTGCGTAGCGGCTTACATTAAGAAGTTAAACATGGCGATGTTTGGTTGGAAACAATCGAAGATGACGCGGATTGTGATATCTCAACAGAAACTTCAAAGCTAAGTGATATGCATATATGATAAGTAAATTATAATCAAAAAATTGGTCAAATTTATTGAATCAATAATGTTGCAAAGTGGTTGGGTCGGTTAAGTAAGTGTATCGACCTAGAATTTATTTAAGACGGCAAAGAAAAGGATATGAATGGTTTTCAACTGATAGAAGTTTGTCTACTCAAAGCATGCGAAGAATTAAAAAAATCATTCACAGAATAATATGGGAATGGTTGTGAGATGATATTTCATAGCAAAAATAGTTAAATTTCCATTACTTATATACGTCAATGCTATGCTTATACACGGAATTTTTTATACATACTTGAAATACGTGCCGATGAAGTGTTGCAAATTTACTAGCTATCCGCTTACGTTCAGACAAAACTAATTCTCTGTCCTGGAACAAACGATCCTTTCGTCGTCGGACCTCCTTAACTTCATCTTCTAGCGACAAAATTTGATCCAGCTTACGTTTACGGCAATTCTGTGCAGCTACCTTATTTTTGCCGCGTCTTCGAATGTCTCGAATCAGTGAAAGCTGAGTTTCATTCAGATCATATTTGGATAAACGCTCGTTAAATTCATCCATGGGCAAATTAATAATTTCATTAACGTTAATGGGGATGTTCAGGGCACGAGCACGTTTCTCATCGCGTGTCAGATGCTCGTCTTCGGAGCGTTTGTGTTTCTTGTCACGGATTTGGGGACGTGGCGCAGAACCACTTCCCTGAGGTAGAGTGTACGTATGATTGTGGTTGATCAGATCATGTCCAGGACCACCGCTGATGCGAGGTGGACGCGTGAAATCTAACGAACATGCATATTTCATTTCAGCGTTTGTCATCAAGGGTACGTGATCTTTATTAACAGCTGGTCCTACTGCTCCTTCCATACTTGACGCTAATGACACAGCCCCAGAAGGTGGCATTCCGTATGAATCATATTCGTATTTCACAGGAACCGGAGGCATGTGATCAGCTGGTGGTTGCGTTGCATTTGAAAGCGATGGAATGTTTGGTTGTTCTTGGAAGTATCTTTTGCCGAACATCTGATGCTTCTTTTGTGCAACTGGCTGCTGTCGAGTCGAATCTCCTCCCAGGCGACCGTTGTAACTATAGTCATATGGTCCACCATATTTGCCTTGGTGATAGTCTTGTGCCGAATCACTTCCCCCGTCACCCCATTCGCCATCCGATAGAGATGGAACACGTTCCGATCCCATCGAACTGACGGCACTATCGCTCGATGCATCCAAACGATCACCTGTACTTGCACCAATTACATCGTTACTCAGGTTTCCAATGTTGGTTGGCATCGATAACATATGACTGGCGTGACTTGCACCGCTCGAACCAAGAACTGATGAGTTGTTACTTGTTGCATTGCCTTCAAGCATTCGCATCGTGCAAAAACCTAAAAATATAAAAGATTCAAGTTTAGAAGAGCGATTATTTATATAATTTATTTATATAATTTCGAAAAGAAGCATGAAACTATTTTTTGATTTTTTTAAAGTTAATAGCTAATAAAGCTAATAGCTAATAAAGCTAATAAAAGCTAAATCTAATAATTTTTTAAAGTACGGCAGCTCAAAAAAAAAAATTGTACTCTTACTTTGGTATTTTTTTTATATATACTAGATCCCTTTTGACAAGGATTATGTTGGCTTATGACGATTCGTATCAGCCATCGGTTTACGATAACACCCGTTTATGGTGGGTTTGACCTCAAATTTTTACTCTAGACAACACAAACACATAAGTGACTTAAAACAACGCAACGAACACGAAACCGCAGTTTAAGACACGTTGATACACGTGTTATCAATTTCAGAGAAAAACCGTCCTTCGGAGAAAAGCAAATTTCTCAGCAATTTTCCGGCTACAACCTTCCACCACAAGAGCTAACACGCGGATGCTCTTACTTTGGTGCACGTGACATTTTGTATGAAAATTTGACGTGAAATCGAAAACAATACTAGGCTTTAAAAACAATAGATGATCTGTTAAATCGACTAGATTCCCGAACAGAAATCCGGCTGTACAGATCAGAGAAAAAAAAAACGATAATGTAGTTTGAAAAGGTCTCTCGTCTAGAGATATTGCGATATCCTACCTTAACCGACTGAAGATATTCACAAAGTTTTGGTGACGGGAACACTACACTTGACAAGAGTATAGTATAAAGGAAGAGATGCAAACAGTTGGACAGGTTAACAAAAGGTTTGGAGGATCTAAGGATGAAGCCTGACAATTAGAGGCCCTGGCAATGATGTACATTATATGTTGATTGAATTTGAGTTTGGAGTCAAATATTACGCCAAGGTCCTTAAAATTGACAGCGACATTAAAAGGGGAATTGAAAACAGATAGATAATAATTAGAAAGATTAATAATAATAATTAGAAAGATTAAATGTGTTATAAGTATAAAACATACGTATAACGCATTTGGTGACACTTTGTAACATTCAAAGTAAGTGTGTTAGCAATGTACCAATTATTCAAAGCAGAGAGATCATTTTGCAGCTGATAACAATCTTCAAATGTTTGGATAACTCTGAAGATTTTGAAGTCATTAAAGAAAGAGTGATCGTATACAGGATGGTAGGTCATTGATAAACAACTGGAACAACAGAGGGCTGAAAATTGAACGTTGAGGAACTCCTGAGGTAGGTAGGGTAAAATGGAACAGAGATGCAGGAATTGACAGATACTACACAAGTATGTATGATCGATAACATAGGAAGTGAACCAGGAGAGTAGAGAACCAGAAATATTAGAACCAGAATTTTCAAGCTTCAGAAGATCATTATTCACAGCGTCAAAAGTTGTATATGTTATATCTACCTGCTTTTGTTGATCAAAGGCAGATGCAAAAGCATTGGTGAAACGAAGCAAGTTGATCAATATAAGGTCCGTTTTTTTGCTTCGGTGCAGAATAAAATAGAACAATGGCGCAAAAAAAAAACGATCCAGAACAGCTGTTGCATTCGCTACCCAGAACAGAACAGCTAGTGCATTCGCTAAGGTTGCTATATTCGCTGTATTTGCGCGTGAAGCAGTTGAAAATAAAGCGAGAAAATAATAAGTGTAAACTACCACAATCGATAGAAAATATAAAAGAAACTAACAGAAAATTATCTCTTTTAATTTTCTACAAATCCATTTCCTAACTACCAAAACATTCAACTAAACCTTGAAAAATTCAAAGCCAACTCAGTGAGTTGGCTTTGAATTTTTTGAACTCACAGCAAAAAAGGCAACTACTCATGAACTATCAGCACATTCTATAGTTCAGTACATGAACCACCTATGCAGAACAGAATTCTGCCCAGTGAATTCACTGGGACACGAGTGTTGTTGTGTCCAATGCGTCTGTTCTGTTCTGGATAAAGGAGCAAAAAAACACCCCTACTATTTCAATCAGTTTACTGAAGTAAGAAAAGAGGGAAATTGGGTGATAATTTGAGATACAAACAGGATAACCAGCTTTGTGTACAGACAAAACGGTTGCCGCTTTTCATTGGGAAGGGAATAAATCCGAAATGTATAGATTGAAGGTTATTGAGAGAACAATATACAAAGAAGAAGATAAAGACTTAGCTAAGATATTCGCAATACTATTGGGACAACAGTCAAAGCTGGTATTAAAGATTAGCACATTAATGATTCTACTTCAGTAGGGTTTATGCGAAAAGAGGATAATAAGGGAGAATATTAGAGAGAACAAAAATTTGCGGCGAAAAGAAAGAAGTAGCAAGCAAAGAGCTCGCAAACATCTTGTGAGGTGGGCGCTTTTACATCGTTGTACTGCGTACAATTTGGAATACCAGGGGAGCTATTTAAAGAGTAAATGTACCACCAAAAGGATTTAGGCTGGTCGGTTTGGACAGATGCTTCGATGTGATTTATGTAATGAATCTTGATTTTGTATTTACTACGAGCAGTGTCTTTAGCAATGGTAGCAGTGTCAGCTTTAAACCATGCAGCACCACTTGTTTTAAACAACCGGTAGATTGGGGTAAAATGCAAAATCAGGTTAGAAAGAAATGCGTTAAATTTTTATCAACCATCATTAATATCGATACCACGAAAGAAAGAGGTCTAAGTAATACCATTTATTGCAGTAGCAGTTTTTCAGTAGCTTGCGTTTTTCTTTTGTGCATGTCTATTCTGGGTGAGTTCTAAGAAAAGTGGATAATGGCGGAGGTCTGGAGGTAGATAAGGAGAGAGAGCTGTATTCAAATTATATCGTTAAATGAACTAGTGATTAGCTACTCGATTGTTTTTTTAGGCTATGTAGTCTTTTCTACTTTCTTAAACTATTAAGGCTGTGGAGCTCGTTATCAAATACATAAAATAATCGGTAAGTTAGAGCCCCAAAAACTCGAAAGCCTGCCCCAAAATCAGACCGAAAGAATGAGCTCCATCAAAAAGTACCGAGGATTCAACCTATTTGAAGATCTCTCCGAGTAATCACCTGCCAAATTTTAAGGTTAGTAGGTAAGAGAAAGAAAGTAAGTAGGGGAAAAATAGTAAGTAAGGGAAAGAAAACAAGCAAGGATACGAAAATAAGGAACGAATGTAAGGAAACGAAAGTAAGGTAACGAAAATAAGGGAACGAAGATAAGGGAACGAAAGTGAGGAAACGAAAGTAACGAAGCGAAAGTAAGGAATCGAAAGTAACGAAGCGAAAGTAAGAAAACAAAAGCAAGAATACGAAAATAAAGAAATGAAAGCAAGGAAACGAAAGTAAGGCAACGAAAATAAGGGAACGAAGATAAAAAAACGAAAGTAAGGAAACGAAAATAAGGAAATGAAAGTTACGAAGCGAAAGTAAGGAAACGAAAGTAAGGAAACGAAATTAAGGGAACGAAAATAAGGGAACGAAAATAAGGGAATGAAAGTAAGGGAATGAAAGTAAGGGAGCGAAAGCAAGGAAACGAAAATAAGGAAACAAAAGTACCGAAACGAAAGTAAGGGAACGAAAATAAGGGAACGAAAGTGAAGGAATGAAAGTAAAGGAGCGAAAGTAAGGAAACGAAAGTAAGGAAACGACAGTAAGGAAACGAAAGTAAGGAAACGAAAGTAAAGAAACGAAAGTAAGGAAACGAAAGGAAGAGAAGGAAAGTAAGATAACGAAAATAAGGGAATGAAAGTAAGGGAGCGAAAGCAAGGAAACGAAAATAAGGAAACAAAAGTAACGAAACGAAAGTAAGGAATCGAAAGTAACGAAGCGAAAGTAAGGAAACGAAAGTAAGGAAACGAAAGCAAGATTACCAAAGTAACGAAGCAAAAGTAAGGAAACGAACGTTACGAAGCGAAAGTAAGGAAGCGAAAATAAGGAAACGAAAGCAAGAATACGAAAGTAAAGAAATGAAAGTAAGGAAACGAAAGTAAGGGAACGAAAACAAGGAAACGAAAATAAGGGAACGAAAATAAGGGAACGAAAATAAGGGAATGAAAGTAAGGGAATGAAAGTAAGGGAGCGAAAGTAAGGAAACAAAAGTAAGGGAACGAAAGTAAGAAATCGAAACTAAGGAAACGACAGTAAGGAAACGAATGTAAAGAAACGAATGTAAAGAAACGAAAGTAAGGGAAAGAAAGTAAGAGAACGAGAATAAATGAAAAATTATATACACTGCCGTCCAACTAGTTAGGCACACATTTAACATTTCAGGATTCCTACGAATTATGAATCAGGACAAAACGAATGTGTTATGGCTTTGAAACTCTTGGTATTTCCAACCTAAAGATAACATTTCGTACTTGTGTGCCCTTCCAAGTAAAGTAGGAATATTATTTGCGAAAAATATCGATAAGTAAGCGGATTAAATTGAGTAATATCTTAGTGAATTTTTTTATGATAATTTGTAACGACAAATAATTTAATAACAAACAAGAGAAGTTATCTGACAAATGAAGTTAGTTATAAAGGACTTAAGTTTTGACTTGATTCATAGTTCTTGTGAATCTTGATATATTAAATGTGTACCTTACTAGTTAATTGATAATGTACCTACATGAATTGTAAAGAATAGAAAGACTCTTTAGGTGAAATTCAATATAACCCTGTCTAAGACTACTGATAAACTGCTCTTATTGATACCATGGTATCGTCCATACCACCGGTGTATCACCCAGTTTTAGGCTAATACCAGCTCGACACACTGGTACATACGGGGTATCTACGCCTTTGGGTGGTATTGATGTCGTGAGAATTTAACCCGGTATATCGAAGGTTTTTACAGCCAGCAGAGACAATTTCCAGTTAGTGGTGACTGTTGCAATTAATCTTTCCAATACAGATCATTGACAAATGTCACTTAATGGTTTTATTTTGAAAGTGTCGCTTGTTTTGATATGAATTAGAAAAAAAAGGATAATTTTATCAAGCAAATTTGACAAAAAATATAGGTTCGTCTGAATTCCGCTTCACTTTTGATTCTACACTCAATTTGACCGTTTTCACTTTTGACAGATGATGTCACACAATACCACGTTGGCGCAATGTATCACCCTCCCAAGTTATCAATATCGTGGTATCTATACCCTGGTATCACTACCAGCAGTGTATTATTAGCTGTCTGTGAGACAAGTATATAGGCAACCTTGATTGTAGATAGTAAGTTGTTGACGATCAATTGTTCGCAATGCGAGTAAAACATTCGAAAAGTCAACGTATAATGATAGATTGTATAAAACATAATATCAGCATATTCCACTTTAAAAATCTTCAAATTATGATAGTCTGCAAATTATTATGTACAAACGATATTTCGGATAAGTGTCCCGATGATTTGAGGTCTGATGTTAAGGACTTTATATCTAAATTGCTTGTTGAAGATCCCAAAAGCATGGCATATGAGTTTCCTCATATCTCCTGTAGGTGGATCTCGTGAATTTCTAAAAAAAATTTCTAAAAAAAATTTCATAAAAAAAGTAGCTTAGGTCCGCCATCTTGTACGTTAATTGCTTTTGCGATAGGCCTTCTATATGAAGGCCATGGTGAGATCAATCGCCTACTATATTCACCAGACTTAGCTCCATGTGACTTCTACAGGTTTTCCCAGACCTGTACTGATATTTCATTGTTGCACTGTGTAATTGTGATTCTAGTGAAATTAAAAGTACATATTCTCACGGCGTGAAATTTGCCTTGGAATGAAGTATGGCGGGAAATTCCAATTAGACGAAAGATTTAAGTGTACAACACGATTACAAAGTGCCAGGTGGTCAAATTATAAGATGCTTTATTTAATAAAATACCGCATTTGAAGGATTTATAGCAATAAGTTCATTTAATATGGATAACTTAATGTGGATAATTTGGCAAATGAGTCATTTAAAAACAAAGAAAACATGTAAATCGATTTGCCCACTAGATCTGAATGTATCTGACACACACTTTATTCAATTTGCCACTCCCTTACCAATTTGCATGACTCATTTATAAATTTATGATATCCAATTGTCCCTGATAGTGGCACATATTGTGACAAACGAAATATGCAAATTTGCAAATAGGTTCAAATGGCTACACGCCTTATCAAATCCACACAATCTACCGGTTGTATGCTAACAGGTTATTCACAAATCGTGCAGAATGTACACATGAACAATCATTCATTGCAAATAAATCAAAAAAAACACAGTGACGCTCAAAAGTAGTCGTACGTGTACGCAATCCCCATACTAAACAAATTAGTCCAAGACCATAATTGCTTTCAAGACCTAATGCACAAATAAATGTCGATCGATAATTCAACATACAGAATAGGACGTAGTCTATCAATTGTCTGAATGAGTGATGAGTAAGCTAAAGCGTGATGAGCTTAAATGTTTTTCATATTCTGGTTCTTTATCTTTCGTTTTTGATTTTACTTGATTCGATGGCTTGTTCACACTTTTTCAATAAAGCTCGTCTTTTCGTCTGCGTCTTCTTCGCTGATAAGAAGACGAAAATATGTGCGTATTTTGTACACACATACTTACAGACATGCTTGTGATAACGAGTGCTAGTTCGACTTAAAATCGTTTTTAGCTGTTTTTTTTTGTAGATGTGTAGGTACGTACCGATTTAGTAATGTAAATAACGAGATCTGCAATAAATTGTTGACGTAGAGCAATAGCAGTCCATAGCTTACACAATTTCCACTTTGTTGTTCTCACTACGTTATCGGCAACTGTGTAACAAATTGATATTTGCTGACTAGATAAGCTCGTTTGATCGTTTTTTTTTCTTCAATTTCTAATCACTTATTGAGATGATCATATCGAGAATTGTTCCAGATGTATAGAGCACGTTTACGCAAATAGCTAATTCTTATGATTTCGTTTAAAGGGACCCGAACTGTAAATTTCTGAAATATTTTAAAGCAACATTTCATAGAGTTTCGATCGTGTAGGCACATGTTAGTTGACGTAAGCAACAGTAGATCATTTTAAGATGTGTTCCGTGTTTTATATATGAATTATTTAATGAATTTTCTGGGTTAATTTTCTAACCAGCATCACTATAACTATATACTTTTCTGAAGTTAACTCAATTACTATTTAGTTTCGAAGGTTAAATCTGATTCAAAACGTCGAATTATTCGTCACCACGATAAGTGTTTACAGTCGAAATTTGTACCTGTCCGGGTCCCCTTAAATGAATCTAAGCGATGTGCGCGCGCATCTTCAATGTACCATATGTGGATATCCGCAGCTATCACTAACGCGAACTGGGCGCGTTTTAGTCATCACGGGCGTAGAATCACAATCAACTACTGATCACGTCCGATCGCATCGAAATCTTTTATTCAAAACGCAATACGATCGCTCTTCGGATCACATTCTGATCGTATTTATCACGAAAACTGACAATATTTACAACTTAAATTTGGCACGGCAAAAAAACGGAAACAAATTATAGGATCACTTGGGTTTTTAAGATGCTTCAATTAACGCGCGATAAAATCATTTCGAAATTTAATTGAAATTCTGACGACCATATCTAAAAAATCATGATTGGATGATGGCTAAACTACGACGACTACTCAGTGCACGTATCACAGCATGACTAAGCATTTAAAAATAGTAAACATCGGCGAGTCTGAAGCTTCTGAAGCAAAACTTTTCGACTCAGTCTCAGTAAACTCGACGAAATGTGGCACGGATCGCGGAATGAACGCGATCGCTAACGATCAATATCAGCTTTTTGTTGACGACTAGACTACGACGACGGTGACAACAACGCAATGTCGCGATCGCAATGCGTCTAGATGCCATAATCCGTAAAAGCAAGCTAGATCAGAGATTGCTTGCCACTTAGAAAGATCATGACTATGATGTGTTTCAAGCTACATCAGCGAAAAATTAGCGACCTACTTTGACCCGCAATCGTACATTGTACAAATTTTTATGTAGGTTGCCGATTAAAAATAAACCCAATTTTCAGAATTTTTAATTTAAAATATTATTGTATATACGTGCCGAAACTCAGGCAGGATTAATTATTTCCAGTCGATCAGATTTACAGAAATTTCTTCAAACATCGGAACTTCTCGCTTCTTTCCTGGACCCTAGATAATACTTGATTGAAGCTGATGATTCCTAGTCATTAGTTCCATTTCAGTTTTCCTTAGGAGTTCCACAAGATTATTCCTCGGTTTTGTGTTATTCTTGCTTCTCATTATTCACCAGCCTGTAAACACTTGCTCTGCCATTATATGCCGACAGATTTAAAGTGTTCCGAGTAATTGAATCGATTAAGGGTTGGTTTAGTTGCTAAATCACCTAAGCGTATGAAACAAACTGGTACACTGAAACTTGTTTTATTCTCAATATTGAGAATTTTTTTTCAAAAGTTCTGTATACAGTGCGTTTGAGAAAAACATACACCCAGCGTCAAAAAATAAACTGGATTAGGAATTTCCAGCTAGTCATAAAAATGATTGGATTAACTTATCCAAACGCAAAATAAAATACAGACAAATAAAATTTTTCAGGTAAAAATTAGGGATCCTATATGAAGGCAGAATTTCCACATCAATAGTTGAACAAGGTTTTCGACGGATGTCCAGAATTAGGGGTAGTTGTGTAGAAGGTTAGTGCCGCTGCCAACCCCGTTTATACTCAGCGCCACACCTTATGGTTCCGAAACCCAGTGGAAAGAAGATTTCGGCTCCACAAAACCATAATAGTCCAAGTAAAAGTGGTAGGATTCCCCCAATAAAAGTGGTAGGATTCCCTTAATTCCTCCACAAGCTCGATCTGAAGAGTTTCAAAGTATCAGTATCAGCATCTTTTGTCGGGGAAAAAGATAAAACCCCTGAATTAAAATAAAGATGGACAATGCTAATAGGACAACGCTCTTCCTTAAAAATATTGAGGTGCATCAGCACCTTTTTGAGCTTTTCAAAGCAAGGTCAATTCCTTGCTTTACCTACATTCCACAGTGTGTGAAAAGAACAAATGTCCTTCTGAAAGCCATTCATACATCTTATGATGAGAATGACGTCCTCATCGAACTCCAGAAATTGTTGAAAGATCAGATCTCCCATGTCAGGCGATTTTCTACCGCCCACTCTCGAAAAGAGGGAAATAGTTTGGCAATTTTCATTGTCCATCTAGCTCCAGAAGTAGATACTAAAGTACTCCTCAACATTAAACCGCACCGAAAATACCTCCTGCACCATCGAGTTCAGCGGGACCGTTTTGCAGAAGAGCAACATTACAAAGTGCTACAAATGTCAACGATTTGGGCATACCGCCTCCAACTGTGGTCTTGGCATACGCTGTGTCAAATGCAACCAGGTCCACGCCAGTAACGACTGCGTGGTTCCAAAAGGGTCCAATACAGTTTTTTGTTTTTGCGTAAACTGCAAATCAAAAGGCTATCCGGCCAGCTATCCAAGCTTCCCGGAAGCCAAAAAAGTTGAAGAGCGGCGAAAAGCCGCCAAATTGGAATAAGACCGCAAAAGTGAACTAGTTGTTGCGGCAATTAAAAACACCGTTCGGCCTGGCATTTCATACGCCAGCCACTTCGCAGGTGGTAACAAGGCCCCCAGCACAAAGAAAACCGCTATCCCTTCAGCGAAATCCACTCAACCTTCTATTAACTCTTCTCAATCATCAATCGAGTCAGTAGTCTTTGGTGAATGCCAGAATTTGTTTGGCTACAATCTCTTCGCATTGGTTAACCAAATCATGGATTTTGTCCCTAACTTCAAGAGACTTTCTTCCCAAGCTGAAAATCGTGATACTTCCATCTCATTCGCCCTTCGCTTAGTAAGCAATGCGTCCACTTAAGTTTGCAACCATAAATATTGCTACTTTAGTTCCCATCTACAAAAGGAACTCCGTTCAGGATTCTCTGAATCGTGAGAATCCCGATATTCATTTTCTATCAGAAACTAAACCCAAGCCCCATCACCGTGTAGCCATGGATGACTACAAAATCATCCGTGCGGATAATTCCGAGGACCCGAATTTCTCTAAACTACGTACCGCGCTATTAGTTAAAGAGCGGATCAAAGCCCAACAGCATTTGATCCCTTGACTTATAGGTACGGAAGTAATCTGCATCAGCCTCCAACTAGGGAATGACCAAATAGTATTTGTTGGCACCTATGTCCACCATGGTTTCAGAGGTTTGATGCTGGTTCAGGATCTCAAAAGCATACTGGCGACTATATCTTCATTTGGGCTGGTCATCATTGGGGGTGATTTCAATGCTCGGTCGCAATTATGGGGCAATCGCACCGACAACCCTTACAGCGCGGACATGAGGCAAACCCATCTTTCCTCAGGAACCTACTTTTCGTCAGTTCTTTTCTTCTTTCTTGTGACCGCAAGCCTGGTCAGCTCTTTCCGACAATTCAGCCCTTACGAATGCCAAGTCCACGACCTTAAATCTAATTATCAGAAAACGTGGCCTAAACTTTTTATCCGCTACAGTAAAATTAACTGGGACCGATTCGCAACAAATGTTACAATTCGAATACAACACCTTGGTCTTGACTGCTCCCGAATTCTTTACTCGCAGGAAATAGATGAGGCTCTTATCACGTTGACTTCCACAGAGTTTTTCACGATTCCGGTCTAAAGAGCCAATTTGAGTTAATCTTCTTATATTATCTAAAACTTTAATAATAGTGCGTAGCAATAATCAAGAAGCTTATAAAATGTTTTTTTTTTTAACTCAACTTTTCTTTTATGAACATAAATTGTATAATTGTATTTTCTGCTCATTTAACCAGATTTTTGATTTTCTTTCCTGAAGCCATATGTTCATATTTACACTGTTATGTTACGAGTTTTCTTATAGCTGTACTAATATGGCAAGTAATGAATGGACGAGATAACACGTAATAGGCGTCCTGGACAAGTTAATAATCTACGAGATATATCGTGGTTGGCAGTCAACGGGTTAAAAGGCTTAACCAAATCACTTTCTTGGTCATTGATAGTTTAGTTATCCCCCCCCAAAAAAAACCACAAGCTTTACTTTCCGTGACTTATCGCACGGTATCATTCAGCTCCATAATCGGCGGAAATCATTAAGACGACGTCTTACCAAAATCTACCACATATACCTTAATACGGAAAATAACCCATATAGGTACACTTCTGCCCTCGTTAAAGGCTTAAAAATGCTCATCATTGTCAAGACCAGAGCCCATGTCAACACGAAATTCGAAAAAAGTCTCCAAAAAATAGTACTTGGTAAAGACATGTTACAGGAAATTAATAAAATCACAGGCCGTAAAAGATTAAAATGTAATTTCACTTCTAACGGATACTCACTTCTTGATGACAAAGCGACTGCAGATGCTATTGCCGCCGCCTTTTCTCTCATCTACCGTGGTGAGAAGCATATCTCTGATCCTAATTTTCTCTAACTTCCGGCAAGAAAATCAATCGTTGACCCTTTCTAGGTTCAGTCCTACAATTACTTCCACAAATCCTCAAGGCCATGGAATCTTCGTTAATAAGAAAACTCTTCTTACTCTGGTGTCGACCCTCTCCTGTAAAAATTCTTCCGGGGAAGTTAAAATATCTAACTTTATGTTAAAAAGGCTCCCTACTTGCTTTTTTGAGCACCTTTCTGTTCTGTTCAACTCTTGTCTAAATTTTGGTTATTTTCCCATTGCTAGGAAGTGTGCTAAAAAAATATTTCCGACACCAAAAGCGTCAGGATTCTGCGATATCTTCAACGCCCGTCCGATTCCTCTCTACTCAAAATTGGGAAAGCTACTTGAAAGGATTATCAAAACGCATTTGAATCACTCCATAGAAGAAAATCACATCATATCCGGAAGGCAATTCGGCTTTAAAACTAAACACTTTATATTGGACGCACTAATGTTTCTGAAAAGCGCAGTTGAGGCAAGTCACCAAAACAAAGGATACCTGATTGATATACAGAAAGCCTTCGATTATGTTTGGATTGAAGGACTCCTGCACACAATGATCAATTTTGGTTTCCTAACAGGGTTAACCGAATTCGTTGATAATTTTCTAAGTGGAAAAAGGACTTTCGTCACCTTCAATTGGGCTTTTTCTGACGAATTTCCAATCGAATCAGGTGTACCAGAAGGCTCCGTTTTCGGTCCTATTTTATACAACATTTTCACTGCAGATCTCCCAGGAATTTCAAACGATTCTCTCACAGGTATTTCAATCAATCTATACGCAGATGACTCTCTCTTCTGGAACTCGCAGCATAACCAGCACTTCGTACAGGCGGTGCTACAAAGGTACGCGAATCTACTTGTTGCATATTATGCAAAGTAGGGTTTGAAGAAAAATGCCAACAAAAGTGAGCTGATATTTTCAGAGGTAGCCACATAGATTGCAGGAAGAAAATCAAAGCTCTCAAAAAATCTAAAATTGTTACCAATGAACAGGCAATCATCCCTTCACAGATGGTAAAATATCTCGGCATAAAGCACGACCCACGCTGAAGCACCAGTCAGCATGTTCAGACAAGCATCAAAAAGGCAGCGTCAGCATCACTGCATAGGCTGTATCTTCAGGCCAAACTCCATTATCTCTACTCTCGAACTCGAACGACCGATGCTCACTTACGGCGCCCCTATCTGGTCTTCGGTCCCTCCTAGCAAACTTGAGAAGCTGGCATAATTCGAGCGCCGTATCCTCCGTAATATCACGTCCCTTTATTTTATCGGAATAGTGACCTTTACCAAAATTCGAAAATAACGCCTCTTTCCTCTTATTTGGTTCAACTAGAATACAATGCGATTCGCCGTGCCTCAGAGCACCCCAACCCCAGTATTCAACCGCTCCGTCCATGGCCCGGATTTTAACGATCAGACCTTTATCTTAGGAATAGCTCATAGGCACATGAAGTTCCCAGTGAACTTGTTTGTTTTATTCACCTGATTCAAACATCTCTTACATTCCTCATTTTTCTTTTAAGAGCTTTACCGGAATACGTACTGAATTTTCACCTTTCTCTTCTCTTAAACATCCATGTTAACTAAGTAATTAAGCTCCGTTACAAATCACATTTCGAAATAAACAAATTCCCGAAAAGGTAAGAATTTCGAGCCATAAGCCATTAAAGGCACAACTCAAATGTCCATTATCATGTTAAGAAATAGTTTCAGGTTATCTATTTCAATTCTTCCCCACTTCACTGCCGCTAAACCTACTTCCCAGATCTAGAAGATTTCCACATCAATTCTGAGTTCAGCAGCCGGATAAATAAGACGGCTCCTGAAAGCAGTGAGTATTTAAGATATTCAAACCGGTTTTTAATTTATTTGTGTTTTATAGTTGATTGAAATTGTGAAGTACTTTAAGTTAGAGACTACGAATTTTTGGAATTTTGCAACTTAGTGTAGGTTATTATAGATATTCTGTAAGTGAGGTTAATTTTCCCTTATGACGAGCGATATGCAATTTGATAGTTTCGCGAGGGAATATGAAAATATCCTCATCTCGTGTAAGAAACTCTATCAGGTGATGATGGCCATCAGGTGATGATGGAAAAGTTAATGATACAGTTGAGGATATGAGCCGTAGGGCTGATATATCACCGTCGAATCGAGTGGAAAAAGAAAGAAACCGTGCAAGATCAAAACGGGTTTCGAGCCCGAACTGTCATGCAATAAAAGGAATCGATATGATGTTCTGTCAATGGACGATGATGAGGACGAGGAACGAACAAGTGGCCCAACAAACAACTTGTTATCCATGCTCCAAACGAACCCACATTCTATTCTGGTAGTGGTAGGCCATCAACTCTAGATTTTATAATAAGTGACAATGCAGTTGATATCTCAGAACCTATTGTTTTACATGTCCTCTCGTCTACTCATCTCTCTGTCTTCACCGAAATTTCGCACGTTTCAATGAAACAAAAACCTCCACACAACACGGATTGGGGGCAATTTCGTCGCAAAGTAGATAGTAAAATTAGCCTTAGCTCCTTAAAACTCGAAACACTCACCAGTACTGGACAGATTGATCATCTTGTCAATGATGTCACTAATTTAATCTGGAACTCCGCTCTGGAGTCCACCCCATGCAGAAAAATTCAAAAGGGTGATTCAAATTTAATCAGTCCGGACATAGTAGCCCTTATTCAGCGACGGAATTACGTAAGACGGCAATGGCAACGATACAGGACCTGTTTATTGAAGATCAAAATATACCGTTCAAACAAAAGCATAAAAAAACGCGATTGCTCGTGCTAAAAATATCGCCTGGAACAACTTCCTTTCTAGCATGAGCCATGGTGATTAAAATGTGTGGAAAATTCAAAACGCTCTAAAGAATAAGCATTCTTCGGGCGCATTCTTAATTGAAAACGAGGGTAAGATAATTTGCTGTGACACAGATAAAACTGAAGCTATTGCGAAATATTTTCATGATATCCATAGCACCACTAGCCACATGGGAACCACGATAACCACCAGCTTGGTTGAGAATGCCTATAATAATCTCCCTGCTGAGGAGCAGGATATACTATAAAAAAATGTTTATGCAAACCCAAAGACGTAATCACTGTATTCAAAAGTTTTAAAAGTCGTAAAGCTCCTGGCGATGATAGAATTCCAAATGTAGCACTTAAGAACCTATCCAGGAAAGCGATTGCACTCATTACATTTATTTTCAATGCCTGCCTGAAACTGTGCTACTATCCGGAAGCATGGAAAAGAGCTATTGTGTTATTAATAAAGAAGCCAGGTAAATCTACGGGGACGGTCAAAGATTTTCGTCCAATCAGGTTACTTCCTACGTTAAGCAAAGTTTTTCAGAGAATCATTCTATTGAGAATCCAAACATTTTGCGAAACCAGGAAAGTTATACCCGATTTTCAGTTCGGATTCAGGCAAAAGTATTCTACTGCTCACCAATTGCATAGAGTTTCACAAAATATCAAAAATTCACTGACCGAAAAAAAGTTAGTGGGTCTTGTGACCCTGGATATAGAAATAGCATTTGAGACTGTTTGGCACCGCGGTCTTATCTATAAACTTCATTTATTTTCATTCCCCTACTATCTTATTAAACTTATTGATTCTTTTCTTACAACGCGTATATTCAAGGTGAAAATTAAGAAAAGAATAGTTTTTCCTCTAATTTTCCCATCCTCACGGGTGTTCCACGAGAAGCAGTTCTAAGTCCCACGCTTTTCAATATATACACTGCTGACGTTCCAATAGATTCTAAGTGCGAAATAGCAACTTTTGCAGATGATACTTGCTTATTTACTAGTGACTATCACCCTGACAAAATTAAGAGTATTCTAGAGAATAGACTTGAGAAACTTTGTCAGTACTGCTTTAGGTGGAAGATTAAAATTAACTCTGCGAAGACGAAAGCCATCTTCTTCCCTAGAAAAATAAAGAATAGTAATTTCCCCAGCAGTCCGCTCAACTTCATGGGGCAAGATATTCCCTGGGACAAAGATATCAAGTATCTCGGTGTGAACCTTGATAGCAAGCTCTCATTTAAAAATCATGTTAACGAAGTCTGCAACAAAATTTCCATGTCCATCAAAACCTTATACCCGCTAATAAATAGAAACTCTTTTCTCTCAAAGAGTAATAAGTTGCTCATTTATAGAGCTGGGATACAACCACTTATTTCATATGGGTCTCCTGTCCGGAGCTATTGCGCCGCGTTCCATATTAAGAAGCTTCAGATAATGCAGAACAAATGCCTGAAAATCATACTTAATAAGCCTTGGCACTATTCAACATATTCACTTCATCGTATCGCCAACGTGATTACAGTTCTTGAACTGGTTAAAAGAAGATGCATTACTTTTCACAGCAACATTTTATGCATAAACAACCCTCTCCTTGCATTTGTCTCATCTAACACTCTTGCTTGATGCAAATTTAGGCTCTAGGAACAGTAGCGATTAAGTAGATTTAAGTAGTAGATTTAAGTATATTCATATACATACAAAGTTTTTGTATTCTTTGAATGTTTTCTTTGTGAAATTACTCTACAAATTGTTAAAAATTAAACACAGCACGAGCTAGATTTTGATAAATGTAGTTTGTAAATACACTAGTCTGTATCACTTGAATTTTCAACTTGTATTAACCAAAATAATTATAACAATAAAATATTTATTTATTCTTGCAAAAACAGGAAATACAAGCAGAGCATCAGCGAAAAAGTTGATGAACTGGAGATCTCCAATCGCGGCAAGAAAACTATCATCAAAGTGACGGATCCGAAGAAGATTTTCCAGTAGCTGCAAAAGGATGGCATTAAATGCTTCATGTATACCTCACGTGACGACAAGCTCAAATCAGCCATACTGTGAGGGATTCATCATCCGTTCTTCGCGGAAGAAGTAAAGGCAGCCCTGGAGTTAGCGTCAAGTGCAACGAGACTCATCTGCCAGGAGAGTGGCAGCGTGGAAAGAATGACGCCAGCGAGGAGACCCCGGCTTCCTGCGGGAATTGTACGGGTACCCAGCAAATTATCGAGGGTGTAGTACGTTCACCCAAATCAAGAAGCAGATGGAAACCAGCTGTCAAGAAAATACACAAAGACAGCAGTTTATCAAAAAATCAGTAAGTAGGTACATTTACCAACAACAAAATTTCATATGCCAGTGTAGCCGCCGGTAAGCCCCAGTCTCAAAAACCATATATATTACACTCTAATAAAAAAAAATAGGCAGAGCAGGAGGCTTTTGACTTCTGCATGAAACCCAGCATGGAGATCACAGGTAGGGACGTTTTCAGCCTAATAAAAAAGTCAGAGATCCTTCCTTAGTTCAGGAAAATAAGTGACAAGCAAGAGAAAAATTGTGCTTTCATGAGGTTTGTTTTCAACATGTGCTCATCATGAACTTAAAAATCGCATGTTTGAATGTAGGGTCCCTTATTTCGCATGCCAAAAGGCTTGCAATTCTAAAATTCTTGCAAGAACATAAGCCTCATATAATGTTTCTCTCTGAAACTCACCTCAATTCTCGTTATAAACTTTCATTCCCATGTCACACCTTTCTCAGGTGTGATAACGACTCAGGCACAGCAATCTTTTTTAAGAAAAAGCTTCATATTGTAGAAGTAACTCCACCGACATTAAGTGCCGTGAAGATCTGCGCCAGTAAGTTTGTGCTGCAGAATAGCGAATGGGTCTTCATATGTGTTATCTTTGGCAACATTAAATCATTGGCAACATTAAATCATTGACAACATTAAATTTGCAATAGAAACCAATCCAATAGATATCAGATAACCAGCTTGAGTCATCACATTGCAGCCGAAGAAAAGATATCGTGCTTTTCTTTGTATTAGCGCTCTCAGATTAGACATTGAATCGCCACGCAAACTACTGAGCTCATAACAAATCAATTGCAGGGTTGAACATTATCGCTTGGCTCTAATTTTAATATTGCCTTTAAATTAGAGAATATGTTCTTTGGTTTTTTTTAATCAGATCGACTTAATCTTGATTACAGACTATGAACTATGAACATGTAGGCATTTGATTAATCATTAGCTTGGGTAAACTACATACATATGTATTCGTTATCAGAAGCTAGATATGATCTAGAAACAAAAAGAAATCAATTTTAAGAGTGGTTATTCTATATAAAAACCATAATATTTATACAGGTACATATACATACATATATGGATGTAAGATAAAGATTGCCTTTGAGTTAAGCGAGTGGTTATATTCATATAACAATTCAACGGATCTGGAAATGAAAAATGTGGATTTTTTCTCGCTTTATGCGTTTCAAGAAAATAAAAACAGGTCAAAATCGGATATTTACTTAGTGACAGCAGTAAAATTATTTGCAGAGTACAAATGTAAGATAAGAAAAAATTGTTGATTGGTCTTATTCAAAAGAAGAGGTATAATACTTAAAGCTGGTTTCGATTGAAAAGCGGAAAAAAAATAAATAATGATTGAAATATCAATGATAGCAATGTTATTTTTAGCTATGATCGTAATATTGATTATAGATAAGCAAAACAAATAATTACATTGGCGGTATATTATTATTTACAATTGCCTTAGAAGTATATTTTTAAATTTAATTTCGAATTTAGAAAACAAGGTGTGAAACGCTTAAAAATACAAATGTTTTTTATAAATGATTTCAAATGCAAAATAAACTCATTGGTATTTTGTTCTCTTTATAAAAATTATGTCTTTATGTACTATTCGGGAAATCTGCAAGTGAAGTGGCAACGTTTGACAAGGACTAGAAAGATTTTTCTGTAACAAATACGGCTATTTATATTTTTTCTATAACAATATACGACTTAAAACAATTTTAGATTATTTTTTCTTATCATCAGTTGCATGAATTGCGAAAGAGAGGCAGAAAAAAAACGATTTATCCAAGGCGATAAGCGTTAAATAAATGAAGAATTTCGTGGGGTAGGTTAAAGAGCAGATATTCATTATGAATTTGACAATAAGTAACGTAAGTCTCGCAGCGATAATTTTTATTCCAAGTTATTTTTGCATTCGGGTACAGTTACCAAAAAAAAAAATATCTTGTCATTCGTGAAATAAGGGAAGCATGTTTCATATGGTGCTATGGTATATTTTTATTTATTTTATGATCTAAGATTCGGGAAATTCAACCTTCAAATAATGTTTCAGTTAAAAAAATAATTATATGATGCACGTAAGCACTATGAACTTTACAGCGACAAAAAACTACAGATTATTGTGTTTTTTACTTATTTTTATTTTCTTGTATTTCTTGTATATTTACTATTTTAGTGTGGCTTTTGACACCAATTCAGATGGAGCTTCATTTGAACTTTAAAATTGAAATTTTAAATTGATGGCAATTGTTACTAATCGAAAGCAAAGCGAGAATTATGATTTTAGCGACAGAGGAATTTAGGAAATGCACTCATAGCTTAAGACAATAAGAATAATCTGAATAAGATGTCATGCTAAAAGAACAAGTAGAAATCGCTTTCCAAAAATTATAGCTGAAGTGTCGTAAAATGCAAATTTTATCTATTTATCTTTAATCTATACAAATAAAAGTCAATATTTGTATGTTTGCGCTCTATAGACTCAAAAACTAGTTTGAATGAAATCTTTTAGATACTAATGCTATTTTCACAGAGTTAAAAATTGAATTCGTTCACATTTCGACTGCTACTAATAAGTAAAAACTGTAAAATTTTGATCGAAATCGATCGAGTATGTAGTTTTTTAGTCTATGGTCACACAAAAAAAGATTGACTTTTTATTTAAATAACCATACATAGATACAGGACAATTTGGTTCAGCTTTAGTTATCGTTAATTGTGCAAGAAGAAATTAGAGGAGAAATCAAACAGGAGATAAGTGTAGATGTGACAATGCTATACGAAAGCTGAATTTTAGTATATACAGTGGTGGTCATTAATACCCGGAAAAAGATTGTTTGAATTTTCTAATGGTTGTTTTGCAGTCGGGGTAGTAAAATTAGCAGGTAAAAGACCTCTATCCTATAAATCGGGTTGCTAGCTAAAATTTTCCATTATTTGTTGATAGGCTAATATCGTGTCAAGATCTACTTTGAGAATTAAATTGTTTGAGTGTGCAAAAAGTGCAAAATATGAAAGTGCTCGACGTTGTCATGAAGACCGACATTTTGCGTTTGAGAGGTGAGAACGCAACCATACGTGAAATCGCGATTGCTGTTGGGGTTGGGAAATCAACTGTAGCAGTTTTTTTGAAAAATTATGCAGAATTTGGATCCCTGGAGGCAAGAAAACAGCCTGGAAGAAGCAAAAAGATCACAAGGGAGGATGATCGTCTCATTGTGCGAATGAGTTTACGCAATCGGATGGCTACTTCGAGTGAGATACGGAGGGACTTTGTGGAAGCTGGGACTTTGGGACTCAGGGACTTTGTGGAAGCTGGTGGAAGTCAAATTTCCGCGCGAACTGTTCGACGCCGACTGCTGGAGGCCAATTTAAAAGCATGTCGTCCTGCAAAAAAGCCACTCCTGACCAAAAAAGGTTGAGATGGGCCAAAGAACATACGTCGTGGACCCTTAACGATTGGAAGACTGTTATTTTCTCTGAAGAATCGAAATTCAGCATTTGCGGCTCTGATGGTATGAGCTACTTTCGTCGGAGACCTGGAGAACGCTACAACGAATCATGCATCAGGCACACGTGAGGCAACCAACAAGCCGGATAGTGTGGGGATGTTTTTCATACCACGGATTAGGTGCACTAGCCTTAATTAGAGGAATCGTGAAAGCTGTTGACTACAAAGTGATATTGCAGGAAAATCAGCTACCCTCAGTAGTCGTATTTCAAGTCGTATTTCAAGACGACAATGCGCCTTGCCACCGTGCAAGGATGGTAAGTACGAATTTTTTTGTTAATCTCGTTAAATAGGCAATATAATATCATCATTAAAAACCACTTACCACTTTTTGTTTTTTTTGCAGATTCAAACTTTCATGAACGAGATGGGTATAATCCGCTTAGACTGGCCAGGCAACAGTCCGGATCTTAGCCCAATCGAGAACCTCTGGCACATCATTAAGAGACGAGTGGCGAGGGAAAACCCAAAGAATGCCATGCAAATCGATTCCGTTATTCAAGATGTTTGGGACAACGAAATTGAGATGGACATTTTGCACAACCTAGTCTCTTCAATGCCCGACCGCATTAGAGCAATAATTGCAGCCAAATATTAAAAAATATTTTATAGAATATTTAGACATATTCATTCAGCTATTAAAAAACATTGTTAGATTTTACTACTGTTAAATTACCCGTAATAAATTTTTTTAGCAAAGACAATTTCGTATTTCCCACTGCCCAAACCCTAGGTGCATGGGAATGAAGAAATTTTCTAAATACTGTCAACTACAAATTAAGAACTTTTATCACAATAAAAGATTAGATGAATAAAATAATATAATTTCATAAACGTTTGTGTTTTCTGTAGGAAATTTGGAGAAATATTTGACTTTCAGAGGAAATTCATGTTTGTCCGGGTATTAATGACACTTAATTAATGACACCACTGTGTGTAGTTCAATTAAAAATACGATTGAATATATTTATTCCATTAAAATGACATACTGATTTCTGCATAATTATGAAAATAATCATACAGAAATCATAATGAACTGATATCGAACATCAATTGTATTTATTTGACTACAAACTCAAACTTAGCAATAGCAAAAAATTTTCGGGTTCTCTAGTTTGAAGTCAGCTAGACTTATTACGATTAACAATTAAAAATAACACGGATTCCGCGCTTAAAGACTTTTGCCACAGCAGCAATAATTGCGCATATGTCAGAAAAAAATATATGATTATTTATACTGTATGAGAAATCAGCAAATGAAGCTGTTGTGTGTTTAGGCTTCATAGGTCTAATTGATTATAAACAATGGTTAGGTTTACAAAATCATTATCGCGAACTTAGTTATGCTAAAAGTATATCTATATTTTGTAACGACCGCTTGAAATAAATTACGTAAATTTTATCAAAATTAAGATAAATAATTATAAAATATAGTGGAATACACCTAGATAATCTGAATATGAAAAACTTAAGCAAAACAATAGTTTCATATATCGATTCAAGCTATAAAGTATTAAATGCTAGGGTGAAAGTTTCTAATATATTTACAGGATAAAATGAGTACTGAGTGAGAAAAATGAGTTATAGGACTGCACACTCTTGTAGAAAGTTAAAATACTAAAGCAAATTTAAAACTATACTCACTTTCATTGACACCCATATCCATAAGTTGCAAGTCTTCATCATTCAAAATTGAATTAATGAATCCGTCAGTAGTATGGTTAAGTTCGGATGATGTATTCTACAAAAAAAATATGTTTAGTGCCATTGCAAACGTTTTTTTTTACTTAAATACAGTCGGTAAGGTGAGTTAAAATATATTCCTAATTAAAAGTTAGGAAGAAGTCGAAGTTTAAAATAAGTCTAACTCTGAAATATGTCGAAGTCTAAAATAAGTCGAAGTCAGAAAGAATTCGGTGTCAGTTATGCTAGAAAAATTGTCATATACCTACTTTTCAAATCAGTTTTCAAAAAATTTTATTTTACATCAAATAATGGTAGATCCAGCTCAATTGAATATCTACAAGACAACTTGAAAATTATCGCATTATCTAACATTAGCTGTAGTGTTAGCTCTTTTTAAAATATTTGACGGTACGTCTAACGTTAAAAAATGTCTGAGCTGTGCTTTAAAACCCGAAAGTGGTTTTAATCATAGATCGAATATTAAGAGCTGTCCTGAATACCAAAAAGTTGTTTATCAACAAATTATTCATAAACCGAATCCCAATGAGTTTATTTTTCGTGGATTATTTTACACGAATGCTTCAATATAAACTTTCAGAGCTGGAAGTAACAGCGAATATTTTTAAGGTTGACTGCTTTAATTATTTTAGGTGAAACTTTGATCTACGATAAATTAGTATTACTATTATTTTTCAGAATTCTCGGTGGTGTTTAAATGTAGGGTTTCAGTTGGTGGAGGCACTGCAATTTAGGAAAAGTTATTTAATACAATCATCATTGAGATAACAGGATGTGTAATTTATCTGAGCTAATAGGATATTGGACTCATTATAGAGCTCCTACGGAAAACATTGATGATTATTACACATAGATTTTATTTATAATAATCTGGTTTTGATTGCTAACATGAATATTGATCTTCTGAAAAGAAATGATATTCCCATTAATAATTACTTAGACATTCTCAAAATGATTAATCAATGAAAAATAGCCGAAAAGAATAGCGACTGAATCTTTTACACTAATCGACCATGTAGTCTTTTCCTTAGCTCGCAATAAATATCAGTCCAGTATCAAACTAGACGACTTACCTAAACTTGATCTTAAGGCGCAAACCGACAGTATTATAAATATTCCTGTCAACTAAAGTAACATGAAGCTGTTTGAAATGCCAGTGTATAATAAAGAGTTGCTTCGAAAATTTAGTTTGCATTAAATGAATTAAAAGAACTAATAAAATTATTAGTAGTTCGCAAAGATAATTCACCACGTCACTTTAAAAAAATCCAACTAGGAATAGCAGTTTAAAATTAAAAAAATTTTAAAAATATTAAAGTCGAAAAGACGAGCTTACATTAATAGACGATGAAACTTTCTTACAATATAGGCAGATTTAACAACAAAATGATACGATCATTCAAAGAAAAATATCTCAATAAAAAATCAATATGACTAACAGGAACAGTAAAAAATCATGGCATATTTTAAAAACTGGAATGAATTCGAATAATTTCAATAAATAGTTGCGTTGCCATCCTCACAGCAGACAATTTGAATGATTTTTCCTCGTCAGTCGGGGCAAAAATAACTGAGGAATTTAACGTCCATTGCAGTAGGAAGTAAATTAATGAGAAATAATTATTGCTGAAGTCAACCACAGTAGAGAAGGTATTCAAAATTATAATCAATTCCAAAAATGTAGTAGCAGCATATGACAAAATTAAAGCAGACGACTCGAGAGTTATTGTATATATATTATTTTGTGTCAACTCAATTTAATAATTAATGATAATCTTCTTTGCTGCACTGAAAAGTATCTTATTATTCCTAGCCACAAAAGTGGGTATATTGATGTCCCCAGCAATTAAGAGGCCGATTTCACTAGTAAGCGAATAGTAAAATTTAGATAGGATTGTTGAGTCTATGAATAACACTGTAGGTATTGATCAAAGCCAAGGTAGTTTCATAGCTGAAAGTATCAACAGTGCAGCTCTAATTGATGCTGACCATTATATTGAAACTAAATCAGATAAAGATCTTTATGTTGCAGCAATATTTATTGAACTTAAGAGGTGTTAGCCATGGTGTCTTGGGTGATATATTGCATGAACTAGGTATTAAAGGTACAGCCAATAGCTTGATTAAAAATAAAAAGCTTAGAGACAAAACATGCATTAACATTGGCATACCTCAACGCTCTACTTTAGGTCCAAGTCCCTATTTGCTATTGCCCAAAGTTTAAATCGTCGATTAAGCTTCAAGTATATTATTTAAGCAGACGATACACTCATCGTTAAAGCCAATCGAGACTCAGAAAACTAGTGCGAAAATTTAACGAAGACTTAAAATTATTGGATTTGGCTTCAACTCAAAATTAGTGTAGACAAAATACATAATTTAGTTTTAAACAAATAGAAGAAGTGAGGCTTCTTTAACTATTTCCACTAATAACCAATGTATAAATACAGTTGAAAAGATTAAATATCTAGCATTGCTGATGGATGAAAAACCTTATTTGGTTAGACAACGTTCTGAAAACTAAATCTAAAATTTGTTCCATTATTGGTTTTATTAAGTGCAATAAACATTTCAATTTATCCTTGAGAAACATATTTTTTTACGATTTTACAAAATCCCGTTACCATATATGTATATTGAATTGGGGCCAAACGTTTTCCTCCAGCATCAATTTGCTGAGTAGAACACTTAGTAAAGCAGTTAAAACAAAGGGGACACGACACGTTTAGCGTTTAAGTTTAAACAATATGTTCATAGTTGCTTTTAGTTAAATTATTTTTTCTGATACATAATTCAATTTAAATATTTCTAATTTTTGGTGATGATATTTTTGTGGCCTTTTCAATTATTCAAACATGCAAACCTTCTTTTCTTTGTTTTTTCTTTTGCTGCATGATGTTTGTTGCATTTAGAATTCTTATTTGACTCCTCTTACATCAATGCTGTCTGATGAGCAAACTAGATTAACAAATATTATTAGCTATATGCTTCTATTAATCGAACTATGCATAATTGCTAATCTGCATGTTCAAAATCAATTTTCTAATCTTTATTAACCAACCAATTTTTACCTTCAATGTTTCCTATTAGAAGAAATTTCAGAAGAAAAAATGTAATATTTAAAATAGTGGTTTATTGGTATTACAAAATTTAAAGTACTTGTGTGATCAAAAAATAAGGCGACATTTGAATTTAAACTTCGCGCGCTAACGGACTTGAGAAAATCTTTTTATTTTTATGTTGATAATACTGTGTTTGACATCTCTGTCAAATTTTATGTCAATATTTGCATTTGTTGAATATTTACGCACGTATTAGCAGAAACAAACAGTGAATTTAGCGATTTTTACAACTTGTGATTTTTTTGAGCAATGTAGTTGCATTAAATTTTGTTTGCGGAATGAAATTTACATTGCAGAAACATAGCGAATTTTGCAAAAGGTGTTCGGTGAGCAGGCTGTGTCAAAAAAATATTCATAACTGGTGCAAAATATTTTAAAAAGGCTGGGAAATCGTTTAAGATAATGGTCTGCCTAGACGACAATCAACATCAACTGATGAACAACACATAAGGGAAATGAAAGATTTGGTGCTCAAAAATTGCTGATTGACAATTAGGGGCCACGCTGAGGTTACATTTCATCTGGATCAGCGCGGACCATTTTGGTAGATGTTTTGGGCCTGAAAAGAGTGAAATCTCGTTTGGTGCCGAAAACACTCAACTTTTTGGGAAAACAGCGTCGCCCTGATATTTGTGAAGCAATGTTTTGTGACTATCAAGACAAGATAAAACGCATGATAACTGGAGATGGGACTTCGATTTGTGCATGTGATCCAGAAACAACCGACTAATCAAGCGAATATCGTGCAAAAGGCGAGTCAATACCGAAAAGACCGCGTCAAAGTCGCTCAAAAATCAAGATCATATTATCAGTTTTGTTCGATTACCGTGTTGTGGTGCATTGTGAATTCCTTCCAAACGATGCATAACGCTCAAATAATATTCCTTGTTAACAGTTTGACAAGGAATATTATTTGAGCGGTATGCATCGTTTGCGTGTGGCCTGATTTATGGACAGACAACTCTTGGTTTTAGCATCATGATAATGCACCATCTCACACTGCATTCGTTTTTCGGGATTATTTCACCAAAAATTCTACGCATATCGTTTCGCAACTACCGTATTCACCCGATTTAGCTCCTTGTGAGTTCTGGCTATTCCTTAAGGTAAAGAGACAACTCCGGGGAATCTGTTTCGATACGATTGAAGAGATTAAAATTGAATCGCTGTGCGCTTTGTAGGCCGTTCCGGAAATCGACTTTAACAATTGTATCGAGGATTGGAAAATCGTTGGCATTGTATTGCATCGGGAGGAGACTACTTTAAAGGCGGTGATATAGATTTAGAAGAATAAATAAAGATTCTAAATACATTCCAAACATGTTCACCTTATTCTTTGATCACAGTAGTACATATTGGCCATGATGCGGAACTATTGTAGAGACCGATGGCTTCCGTTCGACACTGACGAAGTAGTTCAAATGAGACTTATTACTTTAGGCGCAGCACAGGGATCAATCTTCGAACTTACCTTTGACTCTGACAGACTTAACTAAGTCATTAGGAAGACGGAACGTTGGATGACCGACCATGGGCTGCAATCGTTCATCGAAGATAGAGATCGCCATGTTGACGAAGCGAAGGATACCGACTGCCATGTGAGCTCCACAGAGGTTTAGATCAGTAAATCGATTAAGATACCTGGGGGTGACGCTGGACACTAACCTGATCTACTGTGGTCCCATCTTTAAATCTCTAAACGAACGCTGCTGATGGTGACGGCTAACTCCATCTTGCTGTACGGGCGGCAGATTGGGCGGACGTATTCCAAGCGAAATAGACTAGAGCCAGTGATGGGCATTGGGATGGATAAATATGTAGCAGATACTGTTAAAAAAAGTAGCAGATTCAGAAAAAAAAGTAGTAGAAATTAGACATATACATATTTAGTGTATAAAAAAGACCGAGAACAACTACTTTTTCTGAATTCTAAGAACTTAGCCAGACGAATAGCGAAAACACTGCTCAGCATTTTTACAGTAGTTGCGACACGCTCAGCGTTTTCTTATCGCAGATGTGCTTCAGTTAATGCTTAATAGTTCACCGAAGTTTCATCAGTGCTATCTTCACCAAAAAGTAGTTCCTTGGGAAAAGTAGTAGATATCATTTGCTACGTAGTAGAGTAGTATGTTTAGAAAAAGGCAGAAAAAAGTAGCAGTTCTACTACAAATGTAGCAAATGCCCATCACTGACTAGAGCGCTCCAACTTTGACAACCACGCTGGATGGCAAGCAATGAAGGTCGCAGGACGGCAAAACTGATAAAGTTTCTGCATTCATAGGTCAGGGAGAGCTAAACTTCTAGCAGTGCCAATTCCTAAAAAGGCACAGTTATTTTAGAAGGTGCCTTAACCTAACGGATAAGATTGATACACAATACAGTCGATACTGTGTGGAAGAGTGCGACAATGCGTGCAGTCGGTTCGGAAGTTTGAGGGGCAACCTCGAGTCGATGATTGGCTTGGTCATGCTAGAGTTGACCATGGAAACGATTCCGCGCAATGAGGACAAGAGGCAGACAATCTGAACATATGTTCAGAAAATACTGCGCACAAAGCGAGAGAAGGGTTGCTTTACAACAACTTTTGAAGTAAATAGGCACCGGTAGGTGATCAAGCACGAATAGGCTGACGTACCGGGCTTTAGACTGCAAGAAGACATTTTTTAACAAGTAAAAATCTTCCATAAATCGTAGTTTGGGAAATCGGATACCTCTTGAAGAATTTTTTTACCATCTACAACAAAAAATATTTTAAACTACCTAGATTGCAACGGATAATCGAACTAAATTCATTTTGAACCATAATAGATAATAATATAACCAAAAAATTTAACAAGGTATAAAATGAAAACCATACGTTTGCTTTTAAAGACTTTCTGTGATTAAATTGCTGATTATATTGCTGTTTGTTTATAGCAATGGACTGGCAAAATCAAAAGATAATTTGCAGTGTTTGATATATATAAGTAAAATACAAAAATAAAAAATAAAGCTTACAGTATATCTCGTTTATAGAGGAAAAAATCAGAGCATCGAACGAAAATTATTTAGTAAAGTTTAATATTTTTCGTTATTATGAATTAACTTATCAAGTTTTTGAAGTTTGAAATAATCTAAAAGAAGCATTCATTTATTGGTTGTTGTCAATTTTACATCTATCAAGAGGCAGATTATGCACAGCTCATCGTTGAAAAGGTTTTATTCTTTCATCATTAAATAAACGATTTAAGCATTCGTAAGTGATCATGGCTGAACATTTTTCTCCAGTTATTTTCAGTTAGTAAACGTCAGTTTTGTAGGCTGTCAGTTTACGTTGTAATTGAAATTATAGATAATACTTAGTGCAGCCTACCGACCAGTTATATTGCAAAAAATTACCATACCGAATAATACATCATATCATGATCCATCTTATAGGCTGCTGCACCACTATCAGTTTCATGACTCGAATTTGTTAAATGCATACTAGATGAAACAGCCGATCCTAGATTGTGGCCATAGTGGGGTTGAGTTGCACCAAGATCTGCGAGGGAGGCATTATGAAGAACAGGATGATGTGATGGATGCGGAAACTGTCCATGCTGAGGTATTGTTGGTGCCCCCTAAAAATTAAATTTAATAAGAAATATTTCATTTTTGTTGTTGATATTTTAATACTTTTTGTTGTTGGATCAAGTCAGTTATAGATACGTTAGGCGTAAAAAATTATCTGATTGACATGTAATATACAAATTTAGAAAATAATGGTCAATTATAAATACCTGGTAGGGATAGTGAGTCGGATAATGCGAATATGGTGACATTTCACCGACACCCATTCCAACGCCCATTGCAGGAAGCGGATTGAATAAGTTTGCAATATCCTGGAGCCGCTGCTCCATTGATACACCTCGAGTTAGAGGTACTCTTGACTGAAAAAAATAATAATAAATTGTTTGTTAGGAGTTGAATTTGAATTTAATGTTATTTTGAACAAATATGTATAGTTTTTCCGATAATTCAGTTGCATCTAATAGCAACAAATCAATTATGTGAAAAATTTCAATTGAAATTATAGTTATTATTAGGGACTGTTATCCCGCTGGGAAAGAGTTGGCCCTAAAAGAATAATTGCTATCTGGTAAACATCAGTTGTTAGAAATCATGTATGTGTGTTTCTATCTCTCAGTCATACATCTCCGCAGTAATTTTGATAACTTAGACAACATAATGACTTTAAACTCCTCAATACAGCCCACTATCTATCTTCAATAATTACCATAGCAAAGAGCATATTTTTTAAGAACATTGCCTATAGTCAAAAAGAAGTACTTATGTATTCTTTTTTGTCTAATTTTCCAAAAAGCGTATTTATAGTCAATTGCGTAATTCACGTCTCGTTCTCGGTTGACAAAAGAAAAACTTGAAAACATCAGCGGACGAACTAGACGTACCGCAGACGAAAAAAAACCTTTAAGTACGAACAGCGGTTTCGAATTGAATAAATGCTGGTACTGAATTTAAGCTACGAAAAAAGTTATGATACCTGTCAAAAAAAAATTACAATTTCCATAAGTACAATACAAACAAGTTATGATTTACCAAATGAGTTTTTTCTTTATTTCTTTACAAATTGTTCATTAATCAAATTGCCTTATTGCACACTACTAGGTTTATTTCGTTGAAATTTAACACATGCCACGATATCGGAACAAAGAAAAAACAATTGAAATCGTACGGCGCGAACCTGATGTCTTTAAGGTCATGGGTTCTTAAAATTTTTCCGGTATGATATCATTAAATATGTACACCCATTGAAATTACTTCGTTTCGGTATATTAAGAGTGAGGATATTGTGGTTCGTGTTGTTGAGTAGTACCAAAAAAAAGTACATTCAAGAACTGAGGAATGCAGTGAGAATTTCAAAAAAATAGACAGATAAACTCGAGCTTCTATTTGAAAAAATGATTTTTAGCACAAAAAAAACTCTTTGAAATCATGTATGATTTCATTTATCATAGCGAAAAAACCACCGATACTGGAACATTTGCCCGCTCATTGGATTATGATACCGATAAACCAGTAATATAGTCAAAATCGTAATATTCTATCTATTAAAATTTTCTTCTGCTTGTAAACTAATACTTAATTTACCATTCTGATTTCAAGAATTAGTCATTTATATCAATGATTTACAAGCACTAGCTTAAACTTATGACAAGCTGTTGCGTCGCCTCTATTATATTTTACGTACTTTTGGCAATTTTCAATCTTGATGGTATATTTTCAAATACATCACCACGTTATTGTGCCTAATTCAGGATATTATACGCAAATTCGGAACATTTTTATCAATCTTGCGCCGCGGAATAGTTCTTTGAATCCAATAAAAGACAAATACTCTTGGAAAACAACAATTAAATTAATATAATTGAATTTCTGAAATTTTCCATACTATGAATAAGGAGCTAACCAGATTTCCAGATTTGTCATGATCAAATCAATTTTATTACCGGAACGCTTAACGCTTTGTCTGCCGTGAGTTTTCCGATCATTTTGCACTAGGGGAGGATTTTTATTGAAAGTTGCGAAATAAAGAGCCTTAAATCAAAGCAAGCATTAAACTTTCTAGCTCAAGCAGTTTTAATCATATATTAACCTTGTTAGTAAATATTTATTCTGAAAATCGTTTGCGTCTTTAACACTACAACTGCCACCGAAATTTATGCTTCTACTTGAGAGCGGTAGCAACAACTTTCTACAGCAAGCAAGCAGCCAGTTATGTTATGTATTGGACAATTTGAAAACTCTAGCGATTTTTACTAAAAGTTAAATTTGATTTTAATCAAAATTATTTTAATTAAAAACTCACTGGTAAATCCTTAAAAACTTTTTTTTAGATAAAATGTGCTTAGGGTAGCTAAATACATTGTCCAATAATAATTGTCGATAGAGAGCAGTTTCACAGGAATTCTAAAGTTAGGTAGGATTGTTTTTGGACATCGAAGGATTCTGGTCTTCCATATGTTTCATGAGAAAGTCACTCATGGCTTCTCTGATTCATTTATTTATTTATTTTATTTTATTTATTAACTAAACAAGGTATAAACAATACAAATAAAATATTTGAAATTAATATGTGTAAACTAAAAATTAAATAAATAAAAAATTA
This sequence comes from Nemotelus nigrinus, assembly GCA_947369275.1. NCBI lineage: Eukaryota > Metazoa > Arthropoda > Insecta > Diptera > Stratiomyidae > Nemotelus > Nemotelus nigrinus. The sequence continues at coordinate 178,406,157 of OX376372.1, forward strand.
ACAAATAAATCAATAACAATTGATAAATAAGAAACAAATAAAACATTGTCATATAGCTTAAAATAAGGGGTTATGGATGGCTTGGAAAAGGGAGGATTTGAAGGAGAACTTGGAGATTGTTGGGGAATACAGAAAACTCATACTGTTAAATATTCTGCAGCATCTATTTACTTATGCATTAGCTGCATAAGTATTGGAATGTGGATATTCCTTAAGTAAACGAGAAGACCTGGTGTTCCTTACAGGGTTATTTAATACCATTTTACTATTCAGGAATTCAACTTTGATAACGCCTCTAATGACGTCGAATGTGAAGCAGGCCGAAATCATCTTTCTTCTGGATGCAAGTGTCAATAAGTTTAGATGACCCAGTCGAAACTCATAAGGAGGAAGGGTATTAAAATCGTAGGGATTGTATAGTTCTCTCAATGCGAAAAGCAAGAACTGTTTTTGTATGGACTCGAGTCTGTGGGTTTCAAAAGCTCGATTCCAGCAGATAGGGGCATATTCGAGAATGGGGGGTAAAAGTGAGATGTATAAGGATCTTGTGACCCACAGGTTACGAAATTCCTTGGAACGTCTTTTGATGAACCCTAGTAGAGTTGGGTCGTACTCGGATTTTTACATACTAGGTATTCCGAATACGAGTACAAAAAAATACCTGTTCCAAATACCTGTTCCAAAAATACTAGCTAGTATTTTTTCAAGTATGTACATATATACACACAAGTACATGCGATTTGCAGTGATGTAATGAAACGGTATGATATGCCCTCCCCCATCCACCAGAGACAAAGTTCCCAGGCTAGAATGGTGATGGTGCAGTTGACCGTGAAAGGATACGAGCCATTAGTCCGTGCAGCTTGTCCGTAACTATCCAATGGTCGGTGACTTATTTGGCAAGTGTTTCTCCAATCTAGGAGCCATCTAAGGGAAAACAAGCAAATTCAATCAATTTAATTTGATTTTCATTTTAATATATGCACAAAACACCTCCTTTATTCGTTCAAACTACCAGTGCCGAAAAATTTACTATGATAGGACCAACTAATCCTGTTGCCATCTATATGACTTTTCATCGATCGATGACTGATACCAAACTTTTCCTGGCTAATCTAAAACAGTCGGTTTTCCACTTCGCCTCACTGAAGCATGAATTTGTCGAAAATTTTATTAAGAAATGATAAAACGTCTATTAAACATGCACCCACTAGGGGGCCAACCTTTTCGGTAAAGCTGGACATGAGTCACAACCCCGGTAGGGTTGGAGTGCAGTCACGAGGAGAGCTTCAGCACAGCCGGAGAAGCCAACTGGCTAACCAAAAAGGATCTAAACATTTTTAGTGTTACTTTCAGTTTTCCCGGCGGATTTCATTTTACCGTATCTTAGAAACTAGGCCGCTTTTTCCCATATATGGGAACAATTCAGAAAGATCCTCAAATTCATGCTAGACCAAAAAATTGTTTTTTCGAAAAAATTGACGTTTTTGCCTAATTTCCCCTACAAAAAAAATTTGTTCGCCCTTAAAATATCACTATTGAACTCCCTGATCACTTTCAATCATCGAAAGCACTGTAAAGGCAGTTTTTGCCAAACTATGGCCAAAAAACCCCTTACTCCCCTACAAAACGTAAATTTTTGTAACACAGCAATAGGTCTTGGCCCGTTATGTCCCAAACAATTCTAACTCAAACTTGGCCGATTTTGTCCGATTTCAGCTACTTTTGCCCTAAAAACCTAAACCTAAAGTCCCAAAATACTCGCAAGCACGAAAATACTCTATAAAAAATATGCGATACGAAAATACTTGCAAGTTCCAAAATACTCGATACGAGTATATACTCGTATCGAATATTTTGGAACGATACGTTATTTTCGTATTCGAATATTTTGGAACGATATGAGTATATTCGTATTCGAATATTTTGGAACGATACGAGCATATTCGTATCGAATATTTTGGAACTATACGAGTATATACTCGTGAGTATGAAAGCACTTGCAAGTATGAAATACGAGTTTATATTAATATTAGGATACTATTACGTCACTGTTTGATTGAAATGAATTAAATGGACGAAATTTATTGTGTAAATTCTTGATTACATGTATAGTCCACAAAAATACTCGTACCTAGTATTTTTGAATTTCGTACTAGGTACTGGCTGTTCCAAAAAAATACCTGTTCCATATACCTGTTCCAGTATATACGCCTCATCTCTAAACCCTAGCTGTTTTTTTGTACGGGAAAGTATTTTATCATAGTGCAAGGTGAAGTGGAGTTTTTCATCTAAGATAACACCAAGGTCAACAACGTTTTCAACACGGCCTAACAAATTATTGCCAAGGAAGTACGTGTTATGTGAGACCGTGCATTTTCGGGAAAAACTAATAGCCTGAATTAGGTTTAGATTGGAGAAAGAGTGCATCGGATTTAGATTTAATGATGTGATAGACTTTGAGATCGTCGGCATAAAGTAGATGAGGTATATTTGCTAAGGCGTCAGATAGGTCGGAAATAAATATATTAAAAACGAGTGGGCCAAGATGGCTACCTTGTGGTACACCGGAGGTAGCACATATATTTTTCGATAAAATGCCTTGAAATATTACTAATTGTGTTCGATGTCAAAGGTAGGAAGTGAACCAGCTATGCAAAGATCCGGCAAGTCCGAATTTCTGAAGCTTTGAAATTAAGGTAGGGTGGTTAACTCTGTCAAAAGCTTTACTGAAGTCTGTATATAGACTGCGTCAATTTGGTATCCTTTCTTCATTTTACACAGAATGTCTGAGATTAGGACTGTCAAATTCGTAGTAGTTGGGCGACTTTTTCTAAAACCATGGTGTTGCTTGTTCAGTTTATCGTAAACAATCATTTCAAAAAGTTTCGGAATTGAAGATCAAATGGCAATGTCCCTATAATTTCCGATACAGCGTCTATCACCATTTTTGAAGATGGGTGTGTCATCTGAATGTTTCCAACAGGACGGGAAGACTCCAGACGAAAGTGATCTGTTGAAAAAAATATGCAAGGGAGTTACAAGCTGCTCTACACACTTGCGTAAGAAAGTTGGAGAAGGAGATCGGGCCCAGGGCCTTTGTTGCAGTCGGGTTCCGAAATAGCTTTATGTATTTCACCACGTGAAATTTCTAAGTGGCTGACCAAAGCTGTTGGAGCGGAATGAGAGTAAGAAAGTTGTGAGTTTGGTGGGTCTGATACATTAAAAACAGTCTGGAAACTATCTGCAAATAAATCACAAATCTCATTAGGAAAGGAAGAAGTGATATTATTAAAGAACATCGACGATGAATAACCAGTAGTTTTTCGCTTCACATTTACAAAATCATAAAAAATTTTCGGGTCGCGGATTATATTTTCGCCGGTAGTCTTAATGTAGTTGTCATAAGCATCGTGGGACTTTGTTAAAAACTTCTTAGCAGTTTCATTATATTCTTCCTGAATAGCCGAACTAATCAATATTGTTTTTAATCCGCTTATAAAGTTTGTTCCTACGATTTCGCAAATGCCTAAGGTCCCCTATCAAGCCATGGTTCAGACAACTTTTTCTTTTTTTTATCTTAGATACATATCTTTCAACGGCGTCAAATATTTTGTTGTAAAAGGTGGAAATAGCTTTTTCAAGGTCTTACGTTAAAAGAATATTCGCCCAATCTATAGAGTCAAGAAGATGGTGAATGCTTTCATGATTAGCATTACGAAAGTCATATACAATTGAATTATTGTACATTCTTAAGTAAATAGAATCAGGAGTGGCAAGTTCAACTAAGAGTGCTGTATGGTGCAAACTATTACAAAAAAAGATGTTTTATGTCATTAGTTGAACTTACCACTACTTCGTCATATGCGTTAGTGAACACAAGACCTAACCAATTACCGTTTTGGTTGGGAGTCGGACAAACTTGCTGCAAATCATTGCCATAGAAAGTACTCATAAGGTTAACGTGGTTGCGATCTGAAAGGATTACAGGGAGCAGGTAAGAGTCATTTTCATCGGGAATGTATTCTCAACAAATTTGTGAACCTTTTGCTAAACATTTTTTCTCATTCTTTGCCCAGCAATCTCAAGTCTCACCCTATATTTTCCCAGTCTCACGCTATATATTATATTCCCCCCACTTGCTATTTCGTCTAAAAATTGCCCATCCAAATTATTCCTTTAAAAATTGAATGCATACTCAATTCACTAAACAAAAATAACAGTAGCGATCCTGATCGTAATCCAAATATGCTAGCTAAGCCACTCTTTTCTTCACTGTGCGTTTCTCTGTCCATTCTTTTCAAACTAAGTTTCTTTTCTGGTTCCTTGCCGTTTTAATGGAAGTCTACCGATTCAAACATTTCATGACACAGACAACATTTTTCACTATCGGCTAGTTTCCCTTTTTTCCTGCTTTGGTAAAGTACTCAAAAAAGTTACTTATAATAAGCTCGTTTCTATCCTTGCTTTCTTTTTGTGCTCATGAACAGCATCGATTCATCAAAGGCAGATCTTCCACATCCACACATATAACTATCACCAAATGGACTGCTTATGGTTTGGATCAATAGAAACAGGTTGAAGTTGTTATACCAAATTTTCAACCGCATTTGGCTCTGTTGTTCACAAGCTTCTTCGCTCGAGGCTCGAGTGTTTTGGTATTTCTGATTCCATTCAATCTTGATTTACCTCCTATGTTTCAGGTTGTACTTGTACCGTAAATGTACGTTCCTTTCTTTCTTCCGCATTGTCTTTGTTCTGGTGTTCCGCAGGGTTCGATTCTCAGTCCTCACTTGTTCCTTGCTTTATCAACGACCTTTTTTCTGTTATTCATGCGTTCTGCTTCTGAATGCTAGTAATTTCAAATGTTCAAATCGCCTACAACTTCAATACAATCTTTGCGCTCTAAATGATTGATGCCTAAGCAACTCACTTACTCGGAACATATCAAAACGTAATCTAATGTCTTATACATGTTGAAAGCTTCTCTTAATGTTTTCCTGCTCTCTTTCTGCATGCCCTTTCACTATTGTAGAACACTTAAATATAAACTTGGTGTGATTATATTAGATTAAAGAATTTGTCAACTGCAACCCCTAAGCCTGCAGTGTGTTTTACAGGGGCAACTTTACTTGATAAATTATTAAGGCAACTTTGTATCTACCGCATAACAGTTTTTTGTGGTCAAACCATATTACATTTTTAAATGTTTCATTATAAATCCACTTTACATTCTAGCGCAGTTTCCTGTACTTTTGCAATTGTCTATTTTACATTATTTAATTTTTTTTTTTAAACTTCAGTTTTAAAAATTGTCTAGAAGATTCAAGATAACATTTAATAGCCTAGTCTCTACAAAAAAATCTCGATTTTTTCGTTCCATTCTCAACCATCTTGAATATAATTGGAATTTCACAAGACAAGTACGCGCTTTATAACGATCTTTAACATTAAAGATCACGTCAAAAGCATTTATCATAATGATCGAAAGAATCAAATTGTCAAAAATTTAGATTTAAATCTTGAAATATTATTTAAGTCGTAAAATATCTAGTTCAGTTTGAAGGTCCAAATTATGTTACATTTCATAGAAACTATTTGCGCGAATAAATTTTACTTCTTACACTACCCATTTGCAGAAAATACAGAATCTAATTTTCTACTTAGAATTAAACGTACTCCGGAACATCATACTGGAAACATTGAGGCTATAATAGATACACGAAGTCGAAGATGTACTTTACTAATTGACCCTGAACAAAGTTTGCGCGATCAAATATCTTCAGCGATATAATTCAACTATCATGTGAGATATTTCTTATATCAACTGTACCTACATCAATTCTATAATTATAATCAAACAATTGAAGTCGATACGAGCACCGCAATTTTTTTTCAAGTTTAGAAAAAAAAACCGAGCAAGTATCTGTACATTCGTTTAAATATATAATTATGCATAGACAAAAAAGTATGTATGTACGTTGCGTAGCATATACTCAGGCTCATTTCGATAGATTGTTTTTTTTCTGTACAATGTTATTCGCACGCTATTACAAGAATCATTTAAATATTAGCGCCTCGTCTGTACGCGTCATATAAGAGAAGTAACAGGTATTTGAGTACATCATACATAGGACACCCGGTCGGTTGCATCTACAATACGAACAGATATGAGTTTTATTGAGCGAGTACAAAACGAAAAAGATTGCATGTGATTAATAGTGGTCGATTGAAGGGAAATAAGTTGAAATAACTATCTGTTCGGTAATATTGATGAGCTGTCATTAGACGAGTTGAGCCGTCGTTGAAATCGAAAAACTTCCTTGACAAGAAATTAAGTGAGTGATTAGCATGATACTCGTTTGTCAAAGACTTGTTTGTTGTTTTTGTTCATAATGAATACGCAGGTGAATTTAATACAAAGCGAATTTTAATTAAAGACGCTAATTTTTGCTGGAAGTATGAAAAAAATATCTTCGCTGATACATGATATATGAAGTGGATAATAACTGCTACAGTTGACAGAGTTTCATAGCTATTGGATGTTTTTAGGAATGGAACAATAAGTGCAATAAGTACAGTATGCTCTTTTGTATGGAAGGGAAAAACGTTTTTGTTAGTGTAAAATGTTAAGGAGTAAATCTATAGACGGTTTGTTTCTTTCTTATGTAATGAAATATGGCGATACTATTCAAAGCAAACAAACAGATCCTTGAAATTGCTATAGACATAGAGTAAATGAAGATCGTTGAACTTAAATGCTGTTGGATTTATAGATGTTGCTGAAATTGAAGATATTTCGGAATGAGGATATTTTAAACTATTCGCAGATGATGTGCATACTATGTTTCGGTTTTCTCTTTTTATCTAAGTTCGTTAGTAGATTGAAAAGTAAAGTTGAGGCAATCTAGGACTGCCAAAGCCTCGAAATGGAGGAAGAATTGGCAGCAGCAATCTTGGGAAGGAAAATCTATGACGTGAAATCCCCACCCTTCTCTTTAAACGCCAGAGAGCTGACGTAAGGCGTAGTAAAGCAGGTGAAAATACTGAACATTGTTGGCAATGCGAGGAAACGACTCTAAGCGAAGCATTGTTACAAATTTATGTATTTTCACAGATAGTCAAGCGGCTATGAATTCTCTTGCGGGCCTTTGTACAGTGTCCTGAATTGTTAATGGATACCGTTCATCTCGTCAGGAGATGCCGAGACAGTCGGCTGTGCCATTAATTTGGATACCTGAACATAGGGGCATTCAAGGCAAATGTGCGGCTGACGAGCTGGCAAGGTCTGCTATTTTGCTTGCGGAGGTATTACGTCCCTTCTCCATAGAAACACTGATGTCTCCGGTCAAACTAGCTATCAGGACGATAGCCTCGAGGATGCTAAGAAGTCTTGAATTGAAAATGTATCTTGTACGATCGTAAGACAGTCTTGGGTTTCTATGGATTTGTGTCGCACCAGACAGCAGCTAAATTTATCCTGTTGTGGCCGTCCTCACAGGCCATTATCATTGGACAGCAACGGTTGAGCGTTAGGTACAATAATTTCCATCGTAGCTTTGGCTCGGAAGACAAAGAGAAATGCTTCCTTAATTCCATATGCCAGTGCCCGGCTTTGAAAAGGAAGAGAATGGCTTCCCTTTGAACCCTGTTCCTCTGGTCTGATTTATCTATCCTTCATCGATTTAAAAGAGTTAGTGCAGTTTATTTACGAAACTAGACGGTTTTCTGATTACTGATTATTTGGTATCACAGCGAGTATGCGGTATGATCACACAAAGGAGAACTGAAAAGATCCTATGGAGAGGTGCTGGAAATGTGGACATACTAGATACCTCGCAGAAGACGCATTGCCTAACCATTTCGCTTTTTGTCCAGCGACAAAAAAAGAAGCGGTCAATCACGTTTAGAGCTTAGGGGCGGGCAAACATTTCCAAGATGTATTTGAAGTACAGATAACAATAAGTTGCGGGAATTTGGTTTCTATAAGAGAATATATAGAGGTTCTGTGTCCCAAAATCAAGAGCCCAAATTGCAGTGATCATAGTTCGCGAAGGAAAAATTAAGAGACATGGTATACGGGCGCTTGGATATTTTTTTTCTATGATAATACCAAAGCTCAGGAGATTGCCCTTGGAGGCGAATGTTTATCGATGGCGGTAGGGAGAAACATATGGGAGAAGCCGATATCATTTATTCTTTTAAGTGCCACATTTTTTTTTCTTATTTTTTAAAGCGCTAGTGTTATGCCTAGTCGCTACTAAAGCTTTAATGTGACATTTAATTTATGGGGCGCGGGTATTATGCCCAGTCACCGACTATTAAAACAACACAAGACGAACAAATACAGCCATGGGCACGGCGGGATTCGAACCCGCGGGCAGTAGATCGCTGCTTCAGACTGACGCGTTCGCGAACCAAGCTACCGACCCGTGTACCGTGACCCCGACCCATGTGTAGTTTTATGAGTTGTAGAGGCTCGGACATTCGGAGTGAATCCGCGGGGTTTGGACTATGGATCTGTTTGGATCGAAAACCGAGGCATATACTTCTTAACTTGCTATTTCTCATTGAAACTGAGATTTTACACACAAATAGAAGCATTAACATTTTTTCAATAGAGTGGAAGAGGAAAATTTAATTATGAATTTGGCAGTCAGATTGAATACGGTTAGGCTGAGCAGGCTCACAGCACTGAAGCGTGGGAGATCGGTACTAGATGAATCTACATCCAACAGATGAATCACTCTTTTCTTGATCATACGGTGACAGTCTACACATCTGAGTGGTTAGCGTGCAATGGAGGATTGCACTGAAAATTACTATACCACTATCATCTTTTCACTGTATTAAAGAATGTCAGACCGTAAAATCTCCAAGCAAACGATGCTTGGCTAGAACACTGCCAAACTGGACAGGAGAATACTCATTGTGTCACTAGACAGCAGCTTTCTTGGCCAGTCCAGTTCAGATAAATTTGTGAGCTTCGCCATAACCGACATTCAGCAAGATACTACAGCGAAAATAAGTAATTGGTATACAACAGATACATTGGTGGCCTGAGAAAATAGAAGAACCGAGGCGAAGAGCTGTAGCGTACAGGCGCAGCACAGGGACCTTTGGGCAGATCAGAAATATCGCAAACTGCCAAAGGTTACAAAAGGGGAGTAAAATAATTTAAGAAGGTCGTACAATGAAAGAAATAATAAATATAGTAAACATCCTGCGAATCCATGAACTATCTAGTGGCTAAGGAATAAATTCGATAGTCATCAACCACATATGTAGGTCGTATAAAATTATTTGAATAGCAAAAAAAAAGTGCAACTGACGGAGTACAGGTCTACAAGTACCTTTAAGCAACTTAGTGAAATAAGTAAGTTTATAGAAAAAATGAAGTGTGAAAATGAAAGCAAATTTCTGGTAACAAAATCTTTGAACAAAAAGAAGCCATGAAATGTCGCAAAAGAGGCAACTGACACCTCTGGAACTCGGCTATAGCCTCAGATAAGATGAAATGAGCTACATGAAATTCTTCAAAACTTCTCACTATCAAATTTAATTGAAAATTGACTGTTAAGGGCAATTTGGGGTTTTGGGTACCTGCCGATGTTTAGATGGTGAAATCTTTGCTGATCAATAAATGCGTCTAATTTTTTCGAAATGAAACTTTGCGTTTGGGATAAACAAGCTCAGATTTACAGAAATAAAAACTATGCGAAAGGTTTTATTTTCTTGTTTTTTTTTACAGATTCTACAGTTTTTAAATAATCATACGTGATACAATTTTTCTTTATTATGGAACAGGAATAATTGTTCGGATCCTATAACATAGCTGAAATTTTAAACAATGATTGAACATATATTACATAATTGTGATCCGAATATAAATTTGAATTTCATTTACTTCTCGTCAGAGTATTAATATTTGAAAGCATTTTTAGTAAACTTTAAACTTTAAAATTATGTTTTTTGTTGGGTTCTAACATAACGAGCTTATGTTCGTGTAAACTAGTGGGTAGCACGCTAGCTTTTAGTGAGTGGAGTATTTGTTCGAATTTAGTTTCGGATGTGGGACCATGCACTGAGTTTTGAATTAACTTATCTCGAAGTAGGTACCCGGGTTGAATTAAGTTTAATTATGAACCTCAGGAGAGCGGAGAATAGAGTAGGAGAAAAACAGAGGGATGTTTTGTATGTGAACATCGTTTGATGGCAATTCGCGAAATTCAGAGTTCAGAATTCGCAATGCGCCAGTAAACTAAAGCTCTCAAGTCGATTTGCAACAGGGAACAGTAACTAAAGGATTCAATCTCTTTAAAAGTATTGGGGTCATCAGCATACAAGAGGCACGGTGAGTTGAAGAGAGAAAACAGACTGTTAGCAAACAGGAGGAAAAACAACGGACCTAGAAAGAATCCTTGCGGAACATCTTAAGTAGAAAAAAAAGCGCGCGAAAGAGCAAGAACAAACAGTAACATTACAAGAGCGACCTCAAACTTAGAGATATCTGTTTATACGAAGCCATCCACTTGCTATTGTTGGTCGATTGCCGAAGCAAAAGTATTTGTAAACGGCAATAAGTTAGAAATCTTTGACTTAGTTGAATGGATTCGTTTTGTTCGCTGGCTAGCAAGGGCTGAACATTTAATTAATTGTAAAAAAAAGCTTAAGCAAGACAATAGTTAATGCAGAGGCGATAATTATTAGATCTGGCAAGAAATTGAACTACTTAAATAACCGCTTACTGATCAGGTTGTCAATGGAAAAAATAGACTTCAAAGTTCAATTTTTTGTCGAAAATTTAAGACCATTTGGACAAATTTGTTTAAAGAGTAAAACATTTTTTTTTTACGGAAAACCAATCTTGCTATTAAGAACTAAGTATATTTTATTTCTTGGCATATATGCCCTCTTTTTCAGTGTCTGTCAAATCAGTAGATTGATGAAAAAGTCAAATTTTCCCTTAAAATATCGGTGTCTCTCAAGCTTTCGAGTAACATCTAGCTTTCAAAGCGAAAATTAGTATTTCAGTTGAAATCTTTGGTTTGTACTTACTCAACTATTGGTTCTCAAGTGATCAAATGCCTTAATGTTCTGAATTTATTAGCATAGACAATTGACTTTAAGTGCTTTAGTAAAATATATTCCAGAAACGTTAAATTATAAGGATTCGAATTGTGAACCCTAATCCGATGTTTATTTATTTATGTATTTAAGTAATCCATTAACAGGCAAAAAGCCCAATTACAAATAGAAAAGCTTAGTACTAAAAAATTGAGAAAATTAAGATATGAAAAACAAGAATCGAATGATAAAAAAGATAAATAAGATTAAACATCAGCAAAAATTGTGTTGCGAACATTTTTTTTAAAGGTAGCAATAGAGTGTGGAATAGGACCAAGTTGGAGGCCATTATGGGTACGTAATAGGCGCAAAACAGGAGAATGAAAATAAGTTTCAGTACGGGCAAATGGTACATCAAAGACAACGGAGGACCTAATTTGCCTCTCACACTGCCGTTCAATAATCAACGATGCAATAGATGACTTCAGATGGGCTCGGCAAATTTTAAAAAGAAAGCATTCATCAAGGTAAACTCTGCACTTTGCGAGGAGAGGGAGATTAAGGAGCGATAAGCGTTCATCGTAAGGCATGTAAGGAAGATTATATTTAAAGAGTAGGGTGCGACTGAACCTCCGTTGAACAGATTCAATGGCATGGGAAAGATAAGCAAAACGAGGAGACCAAACTTGAGAGCAGTATTCAAGTTTAGAACGAACAAGGGTAACAAATATCTTAACACAAGTAAAAATATTAAAAGAATTGTGACAGGAAAGTATAGCAAGTATAGCAATCCGCGGGACACTATTAGTAATGTTACGTACATGGATATCAAATTTAAGTTTACGATCAAAGGTTACACCCAGATCAGTAAAATAATCCACAGAGACAAGGACGGATTCATATAGTAAGTAAGGAAAGGTATTAGTCTGGAACTTCAGAGAATAAGACGTGGCAAAACACTTAGAAACATTTAACGGTAGGCAGTTAGAGTTACACCAAACAGTAAGAGAGTTCAAATCATCCTGCAGAAGTAGATGATCATCTGAGGTATTGATTACTCGAAATAATTTTAAGTCATCTGCATAGAGCAAACAAGATGACGATAGAATCATAGGAAGATCATTGATGAAGAGGTTGAATAATAGCGGTCCTAATATAGAAACTTGAAATACACCAGAAGAGGGCGAAAATGGTAAGGACGAAACGCCAGAGAGGGAGACAAAACAAGTGCGGCTAGTCAAAAACGAAAATATCCAAGAAAGTAAGGGTTCACAGATGCCATAGTGATTTAATTTGAGTAGTAGAAGATCGAAATTGACAGAGTCAAAAGCCTTAGAAAAATCAGTATATACAGCATCAACTTGAGAGTTTCGATTTAACGACGAGGACACAGCATGAGCAAATTCAATGAGATTCGTAGATGTGGACCGTCCTTTAATAAAACCATGTTGCTGAGGGGTGAAAGTATACTTAAGGGTATCATAAATTTTGTTAAACACAAAACGTTCAATGATTTTTGAATAACAGGGAAGGATAGAAATAGGGCGATAATTTGAGGCAACATTGCGTTCACCAGATTTGAAAATAGGGAAAATGTTTGCCAACTTCCAGGAGGAAGGAAATTTACCAAAACCAAGAATTAAAATTGAATAAAATTGATAAGGGGACACATAAAGAAGAAGCAAGATTTTAGTAGTGATGTATCACACCGATATTTTCAAATAGCAGTTGCTATTGCTATTTTCAAATAGCAGTTAAAATAGAAGCTAAAAAAATAGCAGCTTGTTATTCAAAAGGCAACATTTTTTTTTGTGTCTCGATCAATAGCAGGTTAGGGTATGGAGCAATGAAAACAACAACAACTGAGGCAGGATTGTTGACTTGTTTGATTTTCGTACGCTAAAGATAGGCTAAGTTTTTGCTCGCCATGGTTTATGTGCTATTCAGCTATCAGTTTGTTGGGTTTTCTGCTTTGCGTGAGTTTCGATCGCAATTTTAAAATGGCGCGAAGGTTTGCAGGACTTCATTTGATGTGTATGATATGTGTGGAGTTAAGCCGTACTGCGCAGTAATCGTATAAAAGTTGTTATTTGTTCATGTTTTATGGTAGTTAGTATGATGTATGATTTAAAAATTACACAAATTGTTCCTCGATGACTGATGCCTGCTTTTATGTTACATCATTTGAGAAAAATAGCAGATTATCAGATTTATAAATAGTAGGCTGATATGCTATTTGTAAATAGCAGTTGCAAAATAGCAGTCTGCTACTTAGCAGCCTATCATTAGATGTAAGATTAGCAGGTGCCTCAAATCGTGTTATGCAGTTAAAGTAAAATGCATCTGCCATTGTATATATTAGCTTTCATTGCTCGGATCGGAATAGCGCCCGACCACCTCGTGAAGCGATTGGCTATCGTCAGGACATACTAGAAATCCTTCGAAAGCGTCAACGGTTCAACGGTGTCAACATGTACCTGGTTAAATCTTGCATATGACATCCTGATTTGTCCGTCAGTTTGTTTTGACATACTTGCCAAGCCATTTTTTTGACATACTTGCCAAAACATACTTCCAGCTAACCATCTTTTTTGTGGCTTGTCCACTAGGATGAGAAAGACTATGTGTCATGTCAAATATTTTCCGTTTTGCATTTATTTTTAAAAGTCTCAAAAATGACGTCAAAACACATTTCCAACTTTGATGACGTTTTGTGCAATATCATGCTATATGCACTTACATGTACAGTGTGTACCTTTTTCTCAGGAATGGCTTGAAAAATGCTATTGCATTTTTTTTTTCTGTTTTAATTCTACCGTTGGGTTTTTAGAAAAATTTTGTAGCCGCATAATTCATAAAAAATCATAAAAAATTACCAAATGTAAACACTTCATAGCTAATTTAAGAATATTTAAAAAAATAAACGATGTACTATTTCGACTATACTGCAAACCAAATAAAAAAAAAACTAGAAAAAAATATTGAGCTGAGGGTGTAAATAAGGTATTATACATAAACATTGACAGTTTTGTATGGGATTTGGTTTGACCAGCCGCCCCGTTAGCTTTACATAAAAAGAAGAGGATTCGCAAAATACATCAGATAGTCAGATTTAAATAGATTTTTAAGCTTGAAGCTTGTGATGTTTCAAAAAATATCGCTGTCTATGTTTTTTACGGAGCAGAAATCTCTTTGAATTTAACTAAGTTACCTGGTGTGACATTTTCAATGTGAAAACGCCATGAGATTGGTAACTTTTTAGCAAATAAGGTAAGCATTTTAAAGTTCTAAATTTCAAGCACAATAACAATTCCTTGAAAAATTCTATGGAAGTGAATAACATGTTTTTTTTCTTTCTGTGATTACAAGATCATTCATGAATTGAAGATTAACTAAGCACCGAATTTTTGTCAGACGAAAACATTATTAATTTGAAAAACCACATTTACACCTAAAATACTACAAAGATGAGAAATTTATTTTGACGACGTTCAACACCTAGTCTCGAGTACAAGTATTAAATCAAACTGACGCTAAAATCGCCCAAAACCAATAAGAGTATAATGGTCCGCGCACTTTTCCGGCTTTGTACTTATGCTCACAGGGCCTTGACTTTGAGTTGTCAGCACATTGAACACCGGGAAATAAAGTATGTTACGGCATACTATTGTGGATGATAATCAAGTGAATAAAGTCGCGTGGAGCTTATGTACTAGTTATTAGATAAGTTCGAACCAAAATATATAAAAATGCATATGATGATGCTTGTAACGATTAGACTTGTGGCGACTAGCCGAGAAGAAGACCAGCTTCGATATCCGACCAGGAGAGGCGTTGAAGAGCAGGAGAGAAGGAGAACGTGAAGACGAGGAGTACGACTAAAACCGCCATGATAAGCAGATCAAACACGAGAACGTACTTTGTAATTATATGTGAATTATTGGATTAAGTAATAAAATAGGATTGTGCCTTGTGAATAATTGTTTCTATTAATTAAAGCAGTGCCAAATCCTACAGTGGTGACCCCGAACTCCAAACATTCATCAGTGAATACATGTGCGCAGTTGCTCAGCACAGCGTTCTCTACAGCGATCTTAAATCAGTCAAAATCTTCGGTTTCCTGCATCATCCTTCGTCAACATGACTGAACCAGTCGCATCGAAGTCAGATGCAACCGAAACAACTCCTATTTCAATCGATCGCGTGGTGATGAAAGTGCCAACTTTCATGCCATCGGATCCTATTCTTTGGTTCGTGTTGCTTGAATGTAATTTCGAGAATGCCGGGATTACACGCGACAGTACTAAGTTCATCCACGCAGTTGGAGCTCTCGACGAGAGATATGCTCGCGAAGTGCGTGACATCGTCACTTTACCAAGTGGACAACGATCATATGAGCTTCTAAAAACCGAACTCATAAAACGCATGGGCGTTTCACAGGAAGCGAACACACGCCGGTTACTGGAGAAAGAACCGATCGGAGACCGAACTCCTTCACAGTTGTTGCGATATCTGCGGAGTTTAGCAGGTCCCGACTTTCCTGCGGAGGTCCTCCAAACGCTGTGGCTTAGCCGCCTTTCCAAGCACTTACAAGCATTGCTGGCGGCGCATAAGGACAAATCTTTGGCTGAAAAGGCAGAAATTGCAGACGCCATCAGTGAAACCTACGGTCCGCTTGCACACATTGACGAAGCCACAAGGAAAACAGGTGAGTCAATATGTTCAGATACACTTCAAAACAGAGTAGATGGTATGGAACGAACACTAGCCTCAATTTTGGAGAAAATTGAAACACTCGGTGCAGCTCGTATGCAGCCTCCTAGTGCGCGAACTTTTTCATCTGCTCCTGTGCGGGTGCGCCCTTCGCCTCGCGCTCGTAACACGTTTTGTTGGTACCACCGCCGCCATGGCGAGCAAGCTACAAGGTGCCAGAAACCGTGCTCCTTTAGTGCCAATTCTTCGGGAAACGAGCAGGGCGGTCGTTGAATGCGGCCGACGACCTATGCCCCACGCCATCCAGCCGCCTTTTCATCGTCGATCATAAATCTCGTATCAAATATCTCGTTGATACTGGAGCTGATCTCTGTGTATTTCCGCACAAAAATATGCCACATTCTAGACAGAGGTCAAATTATGAATTATCTGCTGCTAACGGTTCTGCGATTCCAACGTTTGGCATTGTCAGTCTGACACTCGATTTGGGACTTCGTCGCGCATTTCCCTGGAGATTTGTTGTGGCGGACGTCACAAAACCGATAATAGGTGCCGATTTCTTGGCGCATTTTAACTTACTTGTCGACATTCGGAATAAAAAACTTGTCGATGCAACAAGTCAAGTAACATCTTCTGGCGAAGTTGTACAATGCAACACAAGCACCATCAAAACTTTGACGGGATCTTCTCCTTTGTGCAAGGTAATTTCTCGCTTTCCGGAAATAACACGACCAGACGGGTCAGTAGTCAATAACCCCTGCCAACACAATACAAAGCATCATATTATCACAACTGCTGGACCTCCAGTTGCACAGAAGCCTCGTAGGCTTGCGCCCGACAAACTGCAAATCGCCAAAAAGGAATTTCATACCATGATACAACTGGGTATTGCTCGTCCCTCGCAAAGTTCATGGGCTTCGCCTTTACACATGGTCCCAAAGAAACACAACGAGTGGAGGCCATGTGGGGATTACAGGCAACTGAATGCCAGAACGTGTCCAGATCGATACCCTGTAAGACACATACAAGACTTTTCCCATTTACTTCAAGGCAAAACCATATTCACTACGTTAGATCTTGTCCGGGCGTTTAACCAAATTCCGGTGGCTGAGGAAGATATCGCTAAGACTGCGATAACCACACCATTCGGACTTTTTGAATTTCCGTACATGACCTTTGGATTGCGTAATGCTGCGCAGACATTCCAAAGGTTCATAGACGAGGTTCTCAGGGATGTGGATTTTTGCTTTGCTTACATCGACGACATTTTAGTTGCATCCTCGTCGATGGAAGTTCATAATGCTCATCTAGAAACAATCTTTCAGCGCTTCAAAAAGTATGGTGTGGTTGTGAACCATAGGAAATGTGTTTTCGCTCAACGTGAGGTAACGTTTTTGGGATATATCGTTTCATCTGAAGGCACACGCCCACTGGCAGAAAAAGTCGAGACCATCAGGACCTATCCGTTACCAGACACTATTAAAAAGCTGCGTCAGTTTCTGGGGATGCTTAATTTTTTCCGGCGTTTTATTCCCAAAGCAGCGGAAATGCAAGCACCGCTTAACAATCTCTTACAAGGCAACGTGAAAGGAAAGACTCCAGTTCCCTGGACTCAGGAGGCAAAACAAGCTTTCGAAGCAAGCAAAGAGAGTCTTGCTAAAGCTGCACTCCTCGCCCATCCTGTTGCAAGTGCACAATTAGCCATCTTCACAGATGCCTCAGGTTCTGCCGTTGGCGCCACGCTTGTGCAGCTAATAAATGGTGATTGGCAACCACTCAATTTCTTTTCGAGAAAGTTAAGCCCCACGGAAATGAAGTATGCCACATACGACCGAGAGCTCCTGGCCATTTACCTGGCAGTAAAGCATTTCGAATATATGGTAGAAGGCAGGGACTTTGCCATTTACACGGATCATAAACCGATCGTGTACGCATTCAAGAAAAGAGACAGTCAGTCGTCACCTCGACAGTTTCGACATTTGAACTTTATTAGCCAGTTCACAACGGACATCCGACACGTTTCCGGAGACAAAAACGTTGTAGCAGACAACTTGTCTCGCGTCGAAGAACTGGAATTAGCACTCAATTTTGAAAACCTGGCTGCTGCTCAACAAGGCGATGAGGAACTTGAGCAATGTTTGAATAAGTCCTCGCTTCAACTCAAGCAGCTTAGACTACCTGGCACCCAAACCATGCTATATGTAGCATTTGCATATTTGAATTTTGTTTCTAAAATTCACGGCAAACGACTTTTGATACGCATTGTATCAAAAGTCCTCTACTTGCCCTCTTACGGCACCTTGTTTTCGACAAATCGAAACACAAGCGATGTCGCTTCGAAAAATTCATTTTTTTTCAAAACTAATTTACCGTATCAACGGTAAATTGTTTATGGCAAATTGCGATGCTGCGGCTGGGCTGTGAGGATGCAGCGCTTGGCTATGGACAGTCAAGTTTGGGCCGGCGTGGCGGCGACAAGCGGCCGTTCCGATTGCTTTTGAGACGGTCGATCGACATATTTTTTGATCACTCAAGTTGAAGTAAGATAAGTGTTACGCATAAGGTGCCCGGGAACCGTAAATCAGTTTATGTGAGATTTGTTCAAATGGAATTCGTGAGAGAAAAAATTGAAGAAAAAGATTGTTTTCAAGTTCTGTGAGGTACAATCGCCACGGCCGCTGCTGGGGTGCTTTTTTGTTTCATTCTATAAGAATATTTGCTCGGAAACGTGAATTTTTATTCGGGGCATATTGTGTATGTGACAGCCAGCCATTTGTTCCTTGAACATCGTATTTAGTTAGCAAGTGTTAACTGTTAACGAATCATTTGGCGTTGCTTGATTGTAGACGAAATAAAAATCAATATAGTGTAAAGCGGAATAAGCTGTTGTGATCATTGCTGGCACGGATTGGTACGATTGTCAGAAAGAAATTGGTGAAATTTTGGTGACCGACTAAACGCGGCATCTCTGCAAGTGACATTGGTCCAAGGACTGGTTTTATAAAAGAAAGTGTTTTATTCGTTGTTCGCCGATCTGGCGTTGTTTCGAGTACTATTCGAAAAGTGCTGAAAGTTGAATGTTACGAGGCAAGCAATTTATCAGTGGCTGTTGAGAGAATAGTGTCTGAGCACGAGTTTAGTGCTGCGGCAAAATCTATTGGTTTCTGACTCATAGTGTGCAAATCGCCTCGACGTTTCTTTGAAAGCGACTAATTGTACGCTACGAGGAGCCGACATACTGAGCGTCATCATACGTTCGCAGAATTTACCCTGGTCAGCAAATGCATGAGATATTCGACAGCTTTTCCATGGACTCTCTATTCCTGATGGAGGCGTGCAGATAGTGGAATGCGAGCCTTGGAATGCATAAAGAGAGCTCGGTCGACTGCGATCTGGTATGTACATAAATTTGCTAGGTATCTTTTTGTTCATTGCTAGCGTCTATTGCTGACGCGAAGCTGACACGCGTCCGACGACCTTGACGGGTGCGCTTCTGGTGGATATCGTAGCAGCCACATTGACGGCCGTGACATGACGTTCGTAGGTAGCGAAACTTGGAAACTAACGACAGTGCGACTACGCGTGGCCCCTTTTGAACCGGCTGCACAGGAACCTGATGAAGAATGGTCGATTAGATGTCAGTAAGATCTATTTAAGTGTTTTGATCTGTGCAATTATGCACATTGACATTGATAATTTGTTTAAAAATTCGATAGAATTAATTCCAATTCAATTAAAACTAGAATGTTTTCTTACCATAGTTCATATGAATCGGATATATTTGACTCGGTATCACATTCAAGATTCAAACAAAAATTGAATTACAATGTAAATACTAAGTGACTTCAAGTCATTAATTTACGTTATTTTGCCCAAGATGAAATGAATGTCGTCGATTTGTTTCCTATTGTCAGCACTTGACTTTTAATTGTTATTTTTAGTTGCTGACAACTTCTGTTTTTTTTGATTTTTTTTCTTAACTTTTCTTAGGTTAAACTGTAAGCTAGCTGTTGCATAATATGTCTTACGAGTATACACTTAGTTGAAAGAAAACTGGTTGTAAAGAAGAAGAGCGTTAGTTTTGTTGTGAGTAGAAGAGCATAAAGTTATCTGACGCATGTTTTAATGCGAACGGTCTAATACCTTCTATAAGCCACCTCATATCCGAGTTATATGAATTAGCATAATTTTCTGGGTGAAGACACTATTCCGAGTGTGCATAGCTTTAGATTCAATCATTTGAAACAGAAAACAAAAAGGTTAGGGCATATATATCTAGTGATATTATATTCGTAGTTTCATGTGAATGTAACTGAAATTTGGAGTGTAAACGTAACAATAGAAACGAAACTAATTACTGCTCTGGAACTCGCGTTTCTTTTTCAGCATATGTGCGCACATATCACGTGAGTTAAAAGCATTTTTCAGTATAACAGGCTTTATGATATACATATCTAGTTAAGTTGAAATTGAAGAGAAGGAAAGAAGAAAAGAAAAAAAAAAAACAAAAGAAAAAGGGATCGAAATCCGTCGCCCATTGCTGCATTTTTTTTTTCGGTTGAACAGTATTCACCTAAGCCAAAGTACTGTTATGATTAAAGTACGAGCAGAAAGTAGAAGGACAGGAGAGAAAAAAAAAAAAATAAAATATTTTTTTTGTTTTTTTTTCTTCTTCTCATTTTTGTTGTAAACGGGAGCGAAATGAATGTATGAGTTATTAAACTTCGTAGACAGCACTCCTTTATTTGAAATTAAAAGAGTTATATTCACAGAACTTGCAAAAAAAAAAAAAAATAAAAAAGAATGAAAGCACATGTTATTTGACTCACTATTGCATAGACTATAAGTAACCTAGAATGTGTAATTCTTTTCTTTATTGTGGAAAATCTATTGTTTGCTCACGTCCATAGAGTTTCCGCTCTCACGTTTTGTCAATAGTTTTCCGGTAACGATAGTTCTTATTCAGCATCATATTCCGGTTTGTTTTACTACCACCATAAGTAATAGTACAGATGAAAATAATAATGAATTGTTAAATTAAAACTCTCTGGCCTTCTTATTGGGCGGAAGCCCGAGAAGTTCTTTCTCCTTTTCAGGGTCCGCGTTTGGCCTGGCTGGCCTATAATGAAATAGTTCTGTTGTGAATTTTTCAGTATTTTCAGTTTATAAAGGGAGGGATGCTGGCCACACATAAGTAGTTTCCGCTTTGATGTAAAATTTGGTTTTTTTTTGATTAATTTTCTTTTTGAATTCGTAAATTTTGGATTGATATGGCCAGCATCAGAGGGTGGAGGACCCCAGACCATCGGGGTCAGGGCTCCACTGCCATCGGGGGCCCGGGGCTGTCTGCCTCACCCGGGTTCCTAGTAAAGAGAGGTAGCACTTTTTCCTTTTTCCCTTTTGTAGAATTTTAATTTTCTGGCTCCGTGCGTTGTCACGAGCACTGGGTCTGCTTAGTCAGCCCATGTTGCAGAGCCTGGGTGGTTTCCTTTACGCAACTATGCCCCCTTTTGGTCCTTGGGTATTTTTATATACCAGTTTGCGGCTACAGTATTATGACGGATGAAATAATACGTAGCATCCCGTTTTCTTTGAGAGCAAACTAACCCCATTTTGTTTAAAGAACCCACCCCAGCCGCAGCGAGCTAGCAAAGCGGCACCCCAGCATCCGTCGGGGTTGGTTAAAGGGTGCTCCGCTAATGCGGACGAGGGGCCTTCACGGCCATTTCTAGGGCACCCTGCTCTCGGGGCAATTCTTTTGTTTTGTTTTGCCTCTTGAATGGCATGAGCCATTCCACTGTTTGACCTTAGCACTCTTGGTTCTGGACTTCGGTCTGGTTCTAAGTTGTGCTAAGGCCACCCCCATCATTTCATACGCTACAAATGGCGCCCAACGTGGGGCCCGAAACTTGTTTTTGGGCAACCCACACCACAGTGAGAAAATACTTATGAGTTTCGACTCATACTCCCCTTAAGACTTCACGTCTTTAAATCCTAATAATTCCATTCTCACTAGCAGGTCTTAGGATCGCCTCCATTGCGATTCGATATACTTCGTTCGAGAGAACAAAACCCTTTTATTAAGACCTGCCTTGCTCGCTCTTTCCTTACTAGCCGCAAACATCCTTCCCAATCCTTTCCTTTTAAAATCATTTCCTAGTTAGTTTACCTCTTGGGCAGCTTCTCGTTGTGTTCGTCCTATTGAGTTTTTTGACTCTGGGTGCAACCTGGAGGTTGGCCGCGGATAACAGGTTGTGGTGGTTTACCGCCGCTCCTGTCCCGGTCAACCGAAGAGCCCCTGCCCCACTTTATGTTGGGAAGCTGTCCCAAATTTTTCATATCCTTGCTGTCTTGATCCAGCTTCGGCTTTTGGCTTGAGTTTGGTTCAAGCTGTGGTGGATTACGTGGGGTTGGCGTGGTGCCGCCTACACGTCCCTGCAGCTTGGCCAGACTTGAACCATTTGCTGAGGTTGAGTCAAGCAGCAACATAGTTGTTTTTGGTCCCTTGCTCCTCTCTTTTCGAGGAATTTCGGGTGGGTAAACAGTCCCCCATAATGGGCGGTACCCTTCAGGAGCCGACCCGAGTTAAATTTTTTACTTACAATTTTCAATATTTTTCACCTTGACAATTTTTTACCATTTTTCACATTGTTCCAGTCTAACATTTCATAATTAGAATTTCATTTCCTTGCGTTTTTTAAAATCAAAAGCCAGCCAGCCAGCGGACCTGAAATTGGGAGGAACAGACCGGGATTCGTTCAATGAGAAGGCCGATTTTTGAAAATTAAATTCTTTGATAATTACGAGTAAGTTCTGAACTTGCTTTGGAAAAATATAAATTTTGGATAATTTTGGAAAACCTACTCCGTATTTATACGAGTAACCTCTCGTGAAATTAGTAGTTTCTGGAGGCTTTGTTCCACTTGGAATTTAATAATACTTGAATTGCGGCGAGAGTTAGACACACCCCCTGGTGTGCACCTTTTGGAAATTTTGGCACTTTGGCCAAATAGTTACTAAGTTTTGATAGTAGCCATATCGGCTTAGGATAAGTTTTGTTAATTTTGAATTTTGGCACGTTGGCCACATTTAGTATAAGTGTATTCATTTGGTTAGTCACGATAGCGTGCAAGTTTATTTAATATTTGAAATTTTGAGGTCTATCAGTCTTGGAACAATGCCACTAAGGCACAGCAGAGAGGACTTGGCCGGCGTGGAGGTGGAGGCTCAGTGCTCCATCTGCCAACAAGTATACACCAGTTTTCAAGTCACGTATACAACAAAATGCGACCATATTTTCCATCGGAATTGCTTGGAGCAATGGTTGAAGGATAATTCTGACTGTCCCTTGTGCCGTGGACCACTGAGGCTTCCCCTCGGCGGCGGTCAAGTCCCCTCGACGGGCGGGACCCGGCCAAAACCGGTGAAATCTGGAGTAACCACTAGGGGAAAAGGAAGGCAAGAGCAAGCGATAGTAGAATTTAACTTACAAGATCCGAATGGATCGGGCGTCTCAGACCGGCCACCTGATCCTAAAGGATCGCTGCTGACGACGAGCCCAATAGACGAAGCAAGTCGTCACCCCTCACTCCAGACGGAGCTGAGTGGCGTTCAGAATCAAATAGGCGCCTTGCAAGACAGCATGCGCTTGATAATGGAACAGTTGGCTGATCTGGGACGGCCGACCCAGCCGGAAGCTGAAATTCCTGTGCCACTGAACCCCAGGGCACCAGTTTATGTTCCCCCTCCGAGATCTTACAATTCACGGCCCCTTCGGGATGATGTAGGCCAGCTGGCACCTGATAGGGTGGCCAGTATCATGGAGAGGTGGAACCTTAAGTTTTCTGGAAGGGATAACACCTTGCCCGTGGAAGTGTTCACCTACAGGGTCAGGTCGCTCACCAGGCAAACACTTTCTGGTCGTTTTGATTGGCTTTGTCAACACTTATACTTATTATTCACCGGAGCCGCTGCTGATTGGTATTGGCGGTTCCACCGCACCAGGCGTGGAGTCCAATGGCGAGACCTGGAAGCGGCGCTGATTGATCAGTTCGGAGGTCGCTACTCGGACGGCGACCTGATGGAAATCATCCGAGGACGAAGGCAAAGAACCAATGAGACTTTCGATGACTTTAGCGCGGAAGTACACCGCTTAGCGGACCGCTTGCAATACCCCATCAGAGATGGAGAGTTAGCGGAGGTCCTTCAGCGAAATTTGTTACCAGAAATTCGCCGCGGTCTATTGCAGAGTCATTTGCCTACTGTCCGGATGCTCCGTCAGGCCGTTCTCCGAGTGGAGAACTTCGAGCTGGAGCTCAGAAGCCGCCGCCGGCCTGCGCCAGGAAGGCATTATCACGAAGCCCTGGAGGAAGAGCCTCAAAACGTCTTGGAGGACGACCCCTTAGATACTGAAGTGTGCGCTGCGACAGTCCTGCCTACCTGTTGGAACTGCAGGAAGGTAGGACATAAGTTTGACGATTGCCTAGAAGAGAGGCGCGTGTTCTGTTACGGGTGTGGCAAGGAAAACACCTATAAACCGCACTGCCCAGTATGTCAAGCAAAAAACACGCCCACGGGAGTGCCGATTTCCACCACGAGCCTCCCAAAGAGGCAAACCCATCCACCTCGTTTCAGCAGGTAGGTGGGAATGTCGCGGTTGACATTCTACAAGGCAGGACCCCGAATTTAGAACACCCAGGAGGTTTGCCATTACCTGACTTACCTTTGACTTACTCATCATTTCCCACACCGTTGGCCTTTTTGCCATACCATCAGCGGGTGATGAAGTACACGGCGGTCCGAGACCGAATTTTTAATTCCGAAATTTCACGACCAAAACCTATTCGTTCCAAAACAAAGCGCTCCACGCTGAGAATGAGAGCGTTCTATTCTCGCTTTCGGCGTTGGCGTTACCAGCTCAACTGTGCCACTCTGATGGACGTGCCTTCAGGTGACGTCCGTCCATACGCACAGGTTCTGCTGTTTGACCAACCAATTGCAGGCTTGATCGACACGGGAGCTTCCGTGAGCGTGATGGCGGCTGACTTGGCAAAGTCCTTCCTCGAGAGGAACGCTTTTCATTGGAAAAGAGCTTCTCTCGGGTTGAAGACTGCAGACGGCACCCAACATCAAGCGGTAGGCCGAGTGTCAGCTGACATCACGTTCAGGGGAGTTACTAAGTCCCTGACGCTCTGGATAATTCCCACTCTTAGCCAAAACTTATATCTAGGAGTGGATTTCGTGCGCCAGTTCGCCTTAGCAGCAGACCTGTTTGCGCCATCCCAACAAGTCAACACCACTAGTAGCCTCGAACAACTCGACGATCACGCCCACCCTCTCTCACCGGGGCAGCGTCACAGACTTACGTCTGTGATTGCTAGCTTCCCGTCGTTCGCCGTAGAGGGTTTGGGAAAAACAGCGCTGATCGAGCACGAAATCGACACTGGCGATCAGAAACCGATTAAACAGAGACACTTCTCTGTTTCGCCAGCTGTCGAAAAGCTCTTATACAAAGAGATTGATCGTATGCTCGCGCTGGGCGTGATCGAAGAGTCCAAGAGTGCGTGGTCCTCGCCAGTGACCCTAGTGGTCAAGCCCTCCAAGGTACGCCTGTGCTTGGATGCGCGAAAGGTGAACTCGGTCACAGTGAAAGACGCCTATCCCTTACCATTGATAGACGGCATCTTAAGCAGACTCCCTAAGGCCACATTTATTACGAGCCTGGATCTAAAAGATGCCTTCTGGCAGATTCCTTTGGAGGAACGGTCAAGGGAGAAGACGGCTTTCACTGTGCCCGGGCGACCCTTGTATCACTTCGTCGTGATGCCGTTTGGTTTGTGCAATGCACCCCAAACGATGTCGCGACTCATGGACAAAGTGATACCTCCGCATCTTAAGCACCAAGTGTTCGTATACTTGGATGACTTGTTGGTGATAACCGAGGCCTTCGACGAACACCTGAAGGTACTGCACCAGGTCGCATTCCATCTGCGACAAGCTGGCCTTACCATCAATGTGGAGAAGAGCAAGTTCCTCTTGCGCGAGGTAAAATATCTTGGCCACATTGTTGGTAACGGAACGATCCGTACAGACCCTGACAAGGTGAGATCCATTATGGATTTCCCTCTTCCGACGACCACGAAGCAGCTGCGGAGATTTTTGGGAATCTGCGGTTGGTATCGGCGCTTCGTCAGAGAATATGCGTCTTTGTCAACGCCACTGACAGACATGCTTTCGAAGAGGACTCAATTTGTGTGGACCGACGAGAGGCTAAATGCTTTCAAGCAATTGAAAGTGAGCCTTGCTTCGGCTCCAGTGTTGCACAGCCCTGACTTCAACAAGCCCTTCTCCATCCAATGTGACGCGAGTCAACATGGAGTAGGTGCCGTGCTAGTGCAACGGACGGAAGAAGGAGACGAAGCCCCCGTCGCCTATATGTCCCACAAATTGAATCCCGCTCAGCGTAATTACACCGTCACTGAGCAAGAATGTCTGGCAGCGGTGTTGGCAATCAAAAAGTTCCGTGCCTACGTGGAAGGTCACGAATTTGAAATCGTGACCGACCATGCTTCCCTAAAATGGCTAATGCACCAACCAGATCTAAATGGTCGCTTAGCCCGGTGGGCCCTTAAACTTCAAGGGTTTAATTTCACCATCGTCCACCGAAAGGGAAGCCAAAACGTAGTGCCGGACTCTTTGTCGCGCATGTTTTCTGCCGAGGCGTTGGTGCCGGCAGAAGGCGGGGAGACTCCAATGGAGCTAGACTTAGAGTCGCCACACTTCAAAAGTGCTTCCTATACGGAGCTAGCGGCTAAAGTCCAGGCAGAACAAGACCAACTGCCGGACCTAAAAGTTGTAGACGGGTTCGTGTACAAGCGGACTGAGTATGCGACCGGAAACGGACTTCAAGACCAGTTGGCCTGGAAGTTGTGGGTGCCGTCAGAAATGACGGCAGAATTAGTGAAGGGAGCTCATGACCCACCCTTGAGTGCGCATGGTGGCGTGGCCAAAACCCTCGGCCGATTACGGCAATGGTTTTTCTGGCCACGAATGGCCGCTCAAGTGCGTGAATATGTGGGATCATGCCTCACATGCAAAACCACCAAAGCCCCTTCACACACCCTTCGTCCACCAATGACGCTGCAGTCCGTTCCCGAGCGCATATTCCAGCGCTTGTACATAGACATTATCGGCCCCTACCCTAGGTCCAAGTCTGGCAACATTGGAGCTCTCATCGTCCTGGACCATCTCTCGCGGTTCCCATTTATCGAGCCGCTTCGAAAATTCACTGCAAAGGCAGTAGTGGACATCTTAAAGAAGAGGATCTTCCACCTTGTCGGGGTACCAGAAACCATCGTGTCGGACAATGGCGTGCAGTTTCGGTCACACATCTTTCAGGATGTACTGCAGGAATTCGGAATCGCTCACACGTTTACAGCTGTGTATTCGCCACAGGCAAATGCTTCAGAGCGTCTAAACCGCTCAATCCTCGCTGCCATTAGAGCCTACATCGATCCCGCACAGACCACTTGGGACGACAAACTATCGGATATTACTAGTGCCCTACGTTCGGCACCTCACGCGACGATAGGGACGTCGCCCTATCAGGCAGTTTTCGGGCAACCTATGGTCACCCATGGCCGCACTTACCAACTTTTGCGGCAACTCCATCTTCTGGATGACCCCGAGACCACTCTGCCACCTCCTGACCACCTGGCCCTTCTACGCCAAACCATCCGCGACCTCACCACCCAAGCCCAGTCTCGCAATGCCAAGGCCTATAACCTTCGTTCCAGGTTGGTTTCATACCAGCCTGGCGAAGTGGTCTACAGGCGCAACTTCCGGCAAAGTGACGCAGCCGCGCACTACAATGCAAAGCTGGACCGGAAGTTCTTACCTAGTAAGGTAATTAAAAAGATCGGCGGTGCTTATTACCAGCTGGCCGATCAAAATGGACGATCAGTGGGCGTCTTTCACGCGAAAGACATCACTAAGTGATATACCCACTAGTTCACCAGTTCACGATCTGTTTCCAAATTTTATTTGGAAGATCGTCCATTTGCGCCTATTTCAGGTGTCACTCCTGCTTCAATTGAAAAGTATCTAGAGATGTTCACCTCGTTCACCATTTCCTCTACCAAAGATACTTTCCTTATTAAGTCAGTATACGTTGTTCACGAAACTTCCTACAATTATATTTACCCCTTTTTATTTGCTCACTAGTTCACGCAATAAATCTAAAAGATTGGATAGTAAAAGACTTGATCACCTGTTCACGTCATTGTCTTTCACACATTACATCCATCCTTCAGCTCTTTCCACGCACTTGCCCTTGTGGAAAGATCTGTGTTGTAGCATTTGCATATTTGAATTTTGTTTCTAAAATTCACGGCAAACGACTTTTGATACGCATTGTATCAAAAGTCCTCTACTTGCCCTCTTACGGCACCTTGTTTTCGACAAATCGAAACACAAGCGATGTCGCTTCGAAAAATTCATTTTTTTTCAAAACTAATTTACCGTATCAACGGTAAATTGTTTATGGCAAATTGCGATGCTGCGGCTGGGCTGTGAGGATGCAGCGCTTGGCTATGGACAGTCAAGTTTGGGCCGGCGTGGCGGCGACAAGCGGCCGTTCCGATTGCTTTTGAGACGGTCGATCGACATATTTTTTGATCACTCAAGTTGAAGTAAGATAAGTGTTACGCATAAGGTGCCCGGGAACCGTAAATCAGTTTATGTGAGATTTGTTCAAATGGAATTCGTGAGAGAAAAAATTGAAGAAAAAGATTGTTTTCAAGTTCTGTGAGGTACAATCGCCACGGCCGCTGCTGGGGTGCTTTTTTGTTTCATTCTATAAGAATATTTGCTCGGAAACGTGAATTTTTATTCGGGGCATATTGTGTATGTGACAGCCAGCCATTTGTTCCTTGAACATCGTATTTAGTTAGCAAGTGTTAACTGTTAACGAATCATTTGGCGTTGCTTGATTGTAGACGAAATAAAAATCAATATAGTGTAAAGCGGAATAAGCTGTTGTGATCATTGCTGGCACGGATTGGTACGATTGTCAGAAAGAAATTGGTGAAATTTTGGTGACCGACTAAACGCGGCATCTCTGCAAGTGACATTGGTCCAAGGACTGGTTTTATAAAAGAAAGTGTTTTATTCGTTGTTCGTCGATCTGGCGTTGTTTCGAGTACTATTCGAAAAGTGCTGAAAGTTGAATGTTACGAGGCAAGCAATTTATCAGTGGCTGTTGAGAGAATAGTGTCTGAGCACGAGTTTAGTGCTGCGGCAAAATCTATTGGTTTCTGACTCATAGTGTGCAAATCGCCTCGACGTTTCTTTGAAAGCGACTAATTGTACGCTACGAGGAGCCGACATACTGAGCGTCATCATACGTTCGCAGAATTTACCCTGGTCAGCAAATGCATGAGATATTCGACAGCTTTTCCATGGACTCTCTATTCCTGATGGAGGCGTGCAGATAGTGGAATGCGAGCCTTGGAATGCATAAAGAGAGCTCGGTCGACTGCGATCTGGTATGTACATAAATTTGCTAGGTATCTTTTTGTTCATTGCTAGCGTCTATTGCTGACGCGAAGCTGACACGCGTCCGACGACCTTGACGGGTGCGCTTCTGGTGGATATCGTAGCAGCCACATTGACGGCCGTGACATGACGTTCGTAGGTAGCGAAACTTGGAAACTAACGACAGTGCGACTACGCGTGGCCCCTTTTGAACCGGCTGCACAGGAACCTGATGAAGAATGGTCGATTAGATGTCAGTAAGATCTATTTAAGTGTTTTGATCTGTGCAATTATGCACATTGACATTGATAATTTGTTTAAAAATTCGATAGAATTAATTCCAATTCAATTAAAACTAGAATGTTTTCTTACCATAGTTCATATGAATCGGATATATTTGACTCGGTATCACATTCAAGATTCAAACAAAAATTGAATTACAATGTAAATACTAAGTGACTTCAAGTCATTAATTTACGTTATTTTGCCCAAGATGAAATGAATGTCGTCGATTTGTTTCCTATTGTCAGCACTTGACTTTTAATTGTTATTTTTAGTTGCTGACAACTTCTGTTTTTTTTGATTTTTTTTCTTAACTTTTCTTAGGTTAAACTGTAAGCTAGCTGTTGCATAATATGTCTTACGAGTATACACTTAATTGAAAGAAAACTGGTTGTAAAGAAGAAGAGCGTTAGTTTTGTTGTGAGTAGAAGAGCATAAAGTTATCTGACGCATGTTTTAATGCGAACGGTCTAATACCTTCTATAAGCCACCTCATATCCGAGTTATATGAATTAGCATAATTTTCTGGGTGAAGACACTATTCCGAGTGTGCATAGCTTTAGATTCAATCATTTGAAACAGAAAACAAAAAGGTTAGGGCATATATATCTAGTGATATTATATTCGTAGTTTCATGTGAATGTAACTGAAATTTGGAGTGTAAACGTAACAATAGAAACGAAACTAATTACTGCTCTGGAACTCGCGTTTCTTTTTCAGCATATGTGCGCACATATTACGTGAGTTAAAAGCATTTTTCAGTATAACAGGCTTTATGATATACATATCTAGTTAAGTTGAAATTGAAGAGAAGGAAAGAAGAAAAGAAAAAAAAAAAACAAAAGAAAAAGGGATCGAAATCCGTCGCCCATTGCTGCATTTTTTTTTTCGGTTGAACAGTATTCACCTAAGCCAAAGTACTGTTATGATTAAAGTACGAGCAGAAAGTAGAAGGACAGGAGAGAAAAAAAAAAAAATAAAATATTTTTTTTGTTTTTTTTTCTTCTTCTCATTTTTGTTGTAAACGGGAGCGAAATGAATGTATGAGTTATTAAACTTCGTAGACAGCACTCCTTTATTTGAAATTAAAAGAGTTATATTCACAGAACTTGCAAAAAAAAAAAAAAATAAAAAAGAATGAAAGCACATGTTATTTGACTCACTATTGCATAGACTATAAGTAACCTAGAATGTGTAATTCTTTTCTTTATTGTGGAAAATCTATTGTTTGCTCACGTCCATAGAGTTTCCGCTCTCACGTTTTGTCAATAGTTTTCCGGTAACGATAGTTCTTATTCAGCATCATATTCCGGTTTGTTTTACTACCACCATAAGTAATAGTACAGATGAAAATAATAATGAATTGTTAAATTAAAACTCTCTGGCCTTCTTATTGGGCGGAAGCCCGAGAAGTTCTTTCTCCTTTTCAGGGTCTGCGTTTGGCCTGGCTGGCCTATAATGAAATAGTTCTGTTGTGAATTTTTCAGTATTTTCAGTTTATAAAGGGAGGGATGCTGGCCACACATAAGTAGTTTCCGCTTTGATGTAAAATTTGGTTTTTTTTTGATTAATTTTCTTTTTGAATTCGTAAATTTTGGATTGATATGGCCAGCATCAGAGGGTGGAGGACCCCAGACCATCGGGGTCAGGGCTCCACTGCCATCGGGGGCCCGGGGCTGTCTGCCTCACCCGGGTTCCTAGTAAAGAGAGGTAGCACTTTTTCCTTTTTCCCTTTTGTAGAATTTTAATTTTCTGGCTCCGTGCGTTGTCACGAGCACTGGGTCTGCTTAGTCAGCCCATGTTGCAGAGCCTGGGTGGTTTCCTTTACGGAACTATGCCCCCTTTTGGTCCTTGGGTATTTTTATATACCAGTTTGCGGCTACAGTATTATGACGGATGAAATAATACGTAGCATCCCGTTTTCTTTGAGAGCAAACTAACCCCATTTTGTTTAAAGAACCCACCCCAGCCGCAGCGAGCTAGCAAAGCGGCACCCCAGCATCCGTCGGGGTTGGTTAAAGGGTGCTCCGCTAATGCGGACGAGGGGCCTTCACGGCCATTTCTAGGGCACCCTGCTCTCGGGGCAATTCTTTTGTTTTGTTTTGCCTCTTGAATGGCATGAGCCATTCCACTGTTTGACCTTAGCACTCTTGGTTCTGGACTTCGGTCTGGTTCTAAGTTGTGCTAAGGCCACCCCCATCATTTCATACGCTACATATATTGTGATGTGTCAACCAAGACTGCGAGACCTTTTATTACGAAAGATTTCCGCAAAATTGCATTCAATTCGATACATCGACTTTCGCATCCGGGCGCCAATGCGACGATAAAATTAATAACAGAGCGATATGTGTGGCCATCAATCAAGTCCGATTGTCGAAAGTGGAGCAGACATTGTATTGAATGTCAACGATCTAAGGTAACACGCCATGTGTCATCTCCAATTGGAGAATTCAGCCTTCCTTCATCTCGCTTTCAACATATACATGTAGACATTATTATCATGCCGCCATCAGAAGGGTGCAAATATTGCTTGACAATTGTCGATCGCTATACACGCTGGCCGGAGGTTATACCTTTACCTGACCAAGAAGCCGCTACAGTCGCACGCGCGCTCTACAGTGTATGGATCTCACGATTTGGAACACCACTTCGCATAACAACCGATCAGGGAAGACAATTTGAGGCGCACCTGTTTAAGCATCTTAATGTCTTACTTGGCACACAACACCTTCGGACTACAGCTTACCACCCGTCAGCAAATGGAATGGTGGAACGCTTTCATAGACAGCTAAAGGCATCCATCATGTGCCATCAAAACAATCGCTGGACAGAAATGCTTCCGACTGTCATGTTGGGTATTCGTTCGTCATGGAAGGAGGACCTTCAAGCAACGTCTGCGGAATTGTTATATGGCCAGCCACTACGCCTGCCGGGTGAATTTTTCACCAACGATGAAACGCACACGGACAATGCAGCAGAATTCGTGAAGCAGCTCAGGATACAAATTCGAAACATCAGACCTACTAATGGCTCACACCACGGAGAAAGAAACATCTTCGTTTTCAAAGAATTAGCAACTACACGACAAGTTTTCATTCGACGCGACAGCGTTAAGCAGCCTCTTCAACCACCCTATGATGGACCGTTTGAAGTCATAAGCCGTAACGACAAAACATTTGTTGTTAACGTCAAAGGTCGTCATGTAACTGTCACTGTGGATCGCCTGAAGCCAGCTTTCGTGATGTTAGATTCAGACAGCAGCAACTCACTAGATCGTGAAAATGATGCGGAATCAACTTATTGCCAAACGCAGCCATGTACCGTGCCATCCACTGTGCCAGAACAAATTCCTATTAGTAACACCGATATTCGAACACCTGCTTTGACGCGAAAATCATCAACGCCATCGCCGCTGCGAACAGTTAAGAAGCAAACGACGTCAAGCCATCTTCAACCCTCTCAACAACTGCAGCAATCAACCACAACCAGTTCAAATTCGCAGCCAATTCCACGGATTTTCGACCCAATAAATCGACTGCCGCCCCACATAACCAAGACATATGGCCCCGCGAAACGTAAACAAGTTTTGGCATCTGTCATTGCTAGTTCGGCCGTATGTCACTCAGGGGGGAGTACTGTGGCGACTAGCCGAGAAGAAGACCAGCTTCGATATCCGACCAGGAGAGGCGTTGAAGAGCAGGAGAGAAGGAGAACGTGAAGACGAGGAGTACGACTAAAACCGCCATGATAAGCAGATCAAACACGAGAACGTACTTTGTAATTATATGTGAATTATTGGATTAAGTAATAAAATAGGATTGTGCCTTGTGAATAATTGTTTCTATTAATTAAAGCAGTGCCAAATCCTA
Source organism: Nemotelus nigrinus (assembly GCA_947369275.1). Taxonomy (NCBI): domain Eukaryota; kingdom Metazoa; phylum Arthropoda; class Insecta; order Diptera; family Stratiomyidae; genus Nemotelus; species Nemotelus nigrinus. The sequence goes on from OX376372.1 coordinate 178,439,624, forward strand.
CAGACTTATAGCAGATCAAACTTATAGCATGCATAAATAGGTCTAAAACTCAGAAATCTTAAAGTACAGAGGTGAATGCTGAAAAACAGCAAAAGCAGAAAACCCACAGTTCCTATTACATCGTGAAAATTACTAAGGAGATGACACTTAACCTTCATTCAAGTTGTAATAGTTGAATAGTTACTATGTATTTCCTTCTGAACATCAAAACATACAGGAACCAGGTGCTTGCAAATATGTACATACGTCAAACTAACATTTTCTGGTTGCAATTTTTCACAATACCCTAAACCGCAATTAACCATACAATCTACACCCGAAACCATTTATAACTTTGTCAAAAATAATTTTCTCAAACATTTCAAAAATTCACACCAACAAACAATCAACAATTTTTCGTGGATAGCAACAATCAAAATTAATCGTACATAAAACCAGTTACCATCAATTATTATTAATCATTTATATAATATGCAGCATGTACTAATAGCAATAATATTCTTAAACGATTTATCCATCAAGGTCATACACTATGCTACGTTCCAAGCAGCCAACCGAACAAAAAACCCTCCAGCTCAACGGAAAGAACAAGTAAAAACACCAGCAAAAACTCGCAGAGTGTTTGAAGAATAAAAAAAAAACGAGCTCGAACAGAAATCAAAGAAACAATCACAAAGTCTCAGTACTGAATAAGAATAATCCGTACGTTCTTATAATGCTTTAAGATCGAAAGTAATTATTGATAATCAATCTGTACAGCAAATTTTCGGCTTGTCGAAACCAAGAGTAACATTTAATCATACACGAACCGCAAAACTTTGGAAACATATACACATGATGTTGAAGTCGACAGTCGAAGAAAAACAAGCTTTAGTCAAGAAAACGATCCGGAGGAAAAAAGCATTCAGTACAGTCAGTGTAAAACTACATACAGTCAGAATCGCGCAGAATGAACATTTTCAAGTAGTTTTAGATGTTTGTAAAAACAAGCTAATAGATACACACATTCAAGCTTCAATACCACTTCGAGAGTTTCGTGGGTTTTTTTCTCTTGTTCTTGCTGTAGTTGTTGTAAATTTTCTTTTACTATTTTTATTATTGTTCTGTTCGCTTGATTCGTTTTTATCTATATGGGGATAACTAAGAAGTGCACATATTGATGGTTAAGATGAAATTTGAATAACAGATAGAATTTTGGACTTTTTGACAGTCGAGATTTGCTTGCAGCGGTAATTAGCACCATCTGACTGATTAAGCAAAGATATTTGCCAGTTTAAAGTTAGTTTGATCTACATACATTAGAAGGGGAATTGGCATGGGTACATTCTACTTCGTCAAGATACTATTGTATTTAAGAAAATGGAAAACTTATTTTAATTATTCCTTAGAATGATTATACTCAGTATGTGGTGACACAGCTATTCTGTTTTGGATTTTGATAAAGCAATTTTTCGGAATTCTAAATCTGAACTGTTATTCGGTAAAATTAAGGTAGATTTGTCACATCCTATACCACAACTTAGCTGTAAATAATCGCAATTACACTATACTCTGCATTAAACTACAAATACAAAAACATGTTTTAGTTCTTTTAAGTTTAGACAAGTGACTATACTTAGAAAGTTGTCAGAGGTAGTTATGGTTACGGTATAATATGACACTAGAATGAGGGCGTACTGGAGCTGGGCCAGACTATATTGGCAATGAATGGCTAAAATATCTTCCCGACAACACGCTGGAGGCCTTGACGGATATAATCAACGCTATATTCTATACGAGGATCTTTCCAGAGGTCTGGAAGACAGTGATTATTACTGTGGTGCCTAAGTCAGGCAAATACCTCCAATTCCCACAAAACTGGAGACCAATAAGTCTCCTGTCCTCCGTAGGAAAAATCGCTGAGCGCCTTCTTCGCAACCGACTAAAAGAAATAATTGAGGAAAAACCAACAATCCTGGAGGTACAATTCGGCTTTAAGCCACTACATTCCACTAAACTCTAGCTCGCAAGAATGGTACAACACATACGTACAGGGCTCAACCAAAGAAAATCAACGGGCTTGGTCATGTTTGATGTGGCCAAGGCGTTCGACAAAGTTTGGCATGCGGGACTAATTTTCAAACTGCATACATTCCAAATTCCAATACCTTTCATACAACTCATTGCATCATTTCTCCAGGGCAGAACTTTTTGTGTTAGAACAATCATCTCTCGTCAATGCGGACAATAGAAGCTGGAGTCCCGCAAGGTTCACCACTCTCCCCAATATTGCATAGTTTATACACATCAGACATCCCCGATATGCCCCATGCAAAAGTAGCCTTGTACGCCGATGACACATGTATATTTTATACCTCAAAGCACGCAGAAGCTATATCTTCAAACCTGCAAATCTGCATAGATATGTTACTGGACTATTTCCAGAAATGGAAAATCCAAATTAACGCCTAAAAGACGCAAACTATCTTCCTAACGAGACGACAAAGACAACAACCACCACAACTAACAGTCGACAGCCAGACGATAGACTGGCAACGGATAGCCAAATACTTGGGACTAACTTTTGACGAAAGACTCTCATCGACCACACACATAAAGAACAAGAGACAAACAATTAATGGAATATTAAGTAGACTACAACCATTGACCAGACCAGACAAACTGAATATGACAAACAAGACTACTCTATAAACAAATAATAAGACCAATGTTGACTTGCGGAAGCACTGCGTACTATCAGACTTGCAAGACAAATAGACGCCAAGTACAAATCTGTCAAAACCTCGCTCTGAGAAAAATATTTAGAATTCCATGGTATGTTAGAAACACGGACATACACAGAGAACTGAGGATCGACCTGATCGTCATTTACATACGTGACCAGACACTAAAACTATTTGACAGACTAGACGGACACCCTAACAGTACCATGGATGAACTGAAATATATCATCAACCGACCTAGTGATCGATACCTTAGCCTGCGACAGCTAACGGCATAGTGCGGAACATCTGCACTAAGGGATGATTTTGTGTTAAGGTGAGGATTGAGATGGGCTGAAAAAGACGCCCACCCAGAGGAGGGGAGTCAGAGTGCCGAAAGCACTAGCTCCAGAAATAACACAGTTCCAAGCGTACTGGAGCACAGAACATTAACCGTGTAAGGAAGCAACTCTGGTTTGAATTCGGAATTGATTATGGATCCTAATCGCACATTCAGCTTTCATCTTTAATTGTTCGAAGACCCTTAAGTCAAAAGTATGACGCGAAACATTGACTATGAATGGTAGTGAATCCGAAAGTGTTGGAATTGTCAAATCTGTTCTTTCAAATCATAAGGATTTTGATCATTCTCAACTGAAGTTTCCATATATACCCGGGGGAAAAATTTATGCAGCACAGCATTGAGGATAGCATACTTTATGTAATGGTATCCTGAGCTATAAAATATTGCCCTTAGCGCCATAATATCACATTCAACATACCATAAGCTCCTATTTTACCAAGAGCAATATTTATGATTGCATGCGTTATGCACAAGGAGTCCTGAGCTATAAAATATAGCTAGAATTTCAATACATTAGGTTATGCATATAGTCTCAACTACTATGTAACATAGCCTCACCTACTACGAACATAATCATGGCACATAGCATAAAAGTAGACTAAATAACAATAGCTTTTCAATAAGCTTGTGGAGTTTTATGGGTAGAACGTCGGCTCTTAAAGAATAGGATCACGAGTTTGAATCCGGATTCGAGCAGGATTTATTTATAATAAACTAAAAATTATGAAATAAAATTACAGCAGCTCAAATAGGGATTTACGACTCCTCCATTTATCAAAACCCCGAAATTGTCTAAAACGGGGACAATTTCGCTTTTAATTTACTTTTTATAAATCCTGAAATCCCTCCTAACTGTCATATCCAAAAATTATTTTTATCATGTCATTAAGGAGTGTCCTGGATTACCTCTAGATAAAGTATAAAAGGATAAAGTATAAAAGGATTGATTCGTTATAAGTGAAAAGTGATGCTTAAACGCGAGCAATTAAGTGTAAAAATCGAAAATCGTAGTATAGGTTATCGAAACGTGAAATCACTAGGCGAATTGGCTGTAGATATTAGACGATAAGAAGCGTTTTATAGAAATATGTATGCCCAAATTGGAACCGTACAGAGGAAGAAAAGTAGCGGTATGGAAGGAAAGACAACCACCAGGGCAGACAATCGTTTGAAGTTCCTCTGCTTATCGAATCGGTTCTTAAATGTGGCACACCTTCACGCAGAGTGGAATCCTACGTTATCAAGACGGTGCTCACTTCGGACGATGCAAAAAAGGTTAACCGAGATAGGACTAGCATGTCATAATCCAGCAAAAAAGTGTTATTTAACAAGAAAATGAAGCAGACATGTCTTAGCTGGTGGAGCTTAAATAGCCTAGTGGGTAGAGCACTGGCTTCTTGCATGTGGGGTCCCTGGTTCGAATCCAGATTCGGACGAGGGTCCGCGCACCAAGCTTTGAGTTCACCTAGCTCTGATTGGGTACCTGATTTAAATCAGGCGTAAAGTGAGTCGTGGAACTAATCACTCCACACTCGTATCCACAATGATTAAAAAAATTGTAATGAAGCTCTCTACCAGCTTCAACCCTTAGACACGTACGAGGGTTGTCGTGGGATTGCTTTACTTTACTTTTACGTCTAAGCTGGTGCAAAGGGAGACAAAATTGAGCCTCTACAGCTTGGAAACGAATTGTTTGTCAAAGTTTAATTTGATTGGTCCAGATGAAACCTTGAAAGTTCGGCGGAGAAAAGGCGCACGGCATAGCGGTGCAAGGTATAGCGAAGAATGTATTCAACCAGCGATCAAACAAACCCCGTACATAATGTTATGGGAATGTATAACCAGACCTGGAGTTGGCAGCATTTCGCTACTACGGGAAACTGTTAATGACGAAATCAATTACCACTGAAGGCATACTTTCTACCTTAGAGGACTCATATGAAGCATATCCCAATCCTATTTTGCAGGATGATTTGACGCCATGCTAACATGCTCGTTCAGTAAGTATGAAATGCATACTGCTAAACTTGTTTCGTGGTATTTGCCTAACTGAAGTTTAGTACAACATTTTAAGGAAGAACTTGGCATTAAGTCACTTTCATGGCTAGAAAATAGGCAAAAGAAAACCTTTGGGGGATAATGTCGAAAAAGAGTGAAGGAAAAGAAACCGAAGACAATCCATAAATTCGAAAGTACACGCTGAGAAATGACCGAAATCAATATATTAGCATCTTAATATTGTTATAGTAACAGCATTATCCCTAATACATAATTTTAACAGCTCAATATTGTATGTTAGGAAGTTACAATATTATATTTGCAGTTTAACATTACATATTAAGCTGTTAACTTTTTATATTCAGAACATCTGTAAATATAAATGTTTTAACATCTTAACATAAATATATTACTATGCTAATATAAATGTATTAAGCAAGGGTGGTGAAATTGTTGGTCATACAACGAAGTACATTGCTTGTATTGTTAGTTAGGATGTTCATATTTAATGCGGCAATAGCACACTGGAATAACCTGATGTTGCGCGATCATCGAAGTTAAGCAGTGTTGGGCGCGGTTAGTACTTAGATAGGGGACCTCTTGGGACTATGGAAAAATCGTATCGACGGCGTGTTAATATTAATTATTGGTATACCAATATACTATAGTAAGACGTTAATATAACTTATTGCCATGTTACTATAATATATTGGCATGTTAATATATATTATTGGTGTGTCAATATAGTATTGTAAGATGCTAATATAACTTATTGCCATGTTACTATTTAATATTGGCCTACTAATGTAATATTGTAACAGAAAAATTCACCACACGCATGTCAATATATAACATTTTAAGAATGCTATGTGCGGGCAATATAATGTTATTGCTAGGTCAATATAATAATGTTAAGAAATGTTTTTAATATAAATATATTAGCTGCAAAATATATTAAGGGTAGAACAATGATTTTTCAGCGTGTATAATCCGAAAAGTGTGGGCAACGAAATAACCCTTGATATCATCGATAGACTTTACCGAGTCAATACCTTCAAGAGTAAAGGCTATAATTAAGGCTAAAGGAGGTGCTGTGAATTATTAACTATTATTTTAATAAAAAATGGAACACACTATTATTATTTGTTGGCTAACAGTATCTTTTATTAATTTCAGTTGTAACAGTTTCCCCTAAAAATATAAGAGATTATTTTTATCGGCAATTGTTATTCACTAGAAAAATGTTCTATTTCAGTAAATTTGACTTCTTTTTATTAGAAGTTCGGAGTAAATTCTATTTGAAATTTAATAAATTATATAAAAAGATATTAAGCGCTATAAGGTTCAAAATAATAGCCGCAGTATTTAATTTAATAATTTTGTGTCGAAAATATAAACGAAAAGCTGAAAACTGGCTAGTGCGACGATTTTTTCCAGCGCCATGTATATAGCGCGACGTATAAAATGTATATAGCGTGACGTATAAAAATTATGAACCCATTTAAAAAAAATGCAGTGAGTATTTCTCATGATTGCCTATTGCGATTGGATACATTGATGGATATGTTGAATAGGTCTTAGTAAATTTTGCTTATTTTTAACCCTTTGGATGTCTTACAAATACAAATCGAAATGCATATTCAACTGCATTCAGGCCCTGAATAGACTGGACAGCACTAGAAGAGTAAACATTTTCTGGGTTCCCGGTCACAAGGGCATTGATGGAAATGAGAGGACGGACGCGTTAGCTAAGCACGGGGCTAGTCTTCCCCTGTCTGGATCGGTAGACATCCCAGCTTCGATCCAAACAATCAAGTACTCGATCCACTCTAAAATGATGCAACGTGCGATGTGCAGCTGGCGTCCAACTCATACCTGCAGTGTAACCAAAATCATGTGGTGGTCATACAATTTCGCAGCGAGTAAATTCTAGCACGAATTAATGCGGTCTGACTGCAAACGGCTGGTTGGCATAATCACTGGCCACTGTCTTGTAGCAGCACATGTCTTGAAAATGGGACTTCTAAACAGCGACACATGTAGGAAGTGACAGGAGCCGGGGGTCTCTGAAACAATCCAGCATCCCCTGTGTCACTCCCCGGCACTGGGGAAACCCAGGCAGCGCTGCTTCGGTGTGCCCTGGCTGTTCGATCTCTCGCATGTGGCGGAGCAGAGGCTGAAGGACATCCTTCAGTTCACCAAGAAGGCCGGGGCCTTTGATGGCCGCTTGGACTGAACTTTCTTTTTCCTGGTCCATTTAACTGGTATCACTATGGACCTAATAGGTCTATGACGTGTGGCCTTGTGCCAGCGACTTTAACCTAACCTAACAATTTGACGATAACGAGCACTTTCGTCATATTTTAGGTACCGTTATAATTTTATCAGCGAATGTCTTTCAAAGAAAACCAATGTGAGAAATGAAGTAAAAAAAAGTTTCAAGCATGAGCATAATTTTAAACTCCATATAAAAAAGAGACATAGAAAATTTGTGGAATTTTGAATTGCAATTAGCCCCGACAGAGTCACCAGATCATTGCAAAACTTACAACTTAAACTTCATAAGTTCAAGACGTTAAATTTTTAAGTAATGAATGTGCTGACGTATATTAAGAGAAAACCTTTAAATAGTCAACCCTCTTAAATTTTTTTTTTGCTTTGTACGAAAAAAGCCATTGATATATAAATTTTATTGTTTGTCTACATTGTCAAATTGAAATTTTTGAAATTCCTCATTCCACAAAAACGGTAACCCTTCACTAAATTGCGCATATTTTAGTACCCAAAGTTTATTTCCGAGGAACTCACGATCCCATGATCAGAGCCAATTGAAATTCACAGCATGAGTAAGTTCAGATGTGATGGATGTTTGTTTACTGAATATCCTGACAACATTGTGACAGTGGTGTCAAATTGAATATTCATTTCGCAGAGTAAAAGGTTTTCCTTCTATAACTCTCGATGCAATCACCAGATTCAGTTGATAAGCCTTAGTGAAAGCCAAGTTTGATAGAATTTCGGTTGAAAGTTTGGAAAGGGTTGCCACCAATGGTATTTTTTTGTGATTATTATCTCAGAGTTGCTACCATTAAATTTTCAAATGATAATGATCTAGATAATGCTGAGCTTGTTTGGAAAGTTAACACCAAACTGTTATGATTCGAAAGATTCAAAATTTTCGCGGGAGGTAACCCTGAAATTCTTTAAACCCCTTTAGCTTCCAAAACAAAATTTAAACCCCTATAACTTGTGAAAAAATTTACAAAGTAAGTTGGCCTCATAAGGAAGCATATTTGGTAAACTTTAATTCCGGTGTCAGCAAAAAGTTGCCATCACGCGTCATTTTCGTTATTATCGTACATATAGATACTACCGTAAAATTTCCATATGATAAACATCTACAACGAAAATAAATAGCAAATACTGAAATCTTTTTTGTTTTGGAAATTTTAAGGATAGCAACACCAAAAAACTTGTCCTTGTAACTTCGTTGCGGTCATCGATTCAAAACGAAAACCACAGGGTATGATGATTTTGATGTTGAGCAGTTGCTTGCTGTTTTGGTAACGTGTTGTCAGCACTGAGCATTTTCATCATTTTTCTACTAAAAAATGCTGCCATCAAATTTTCACATCATAAGTATTCTAAAGTGGAAATAAGTAACAAATGTGTTATTTTCTAAATTTTGAAACTCTTGCCATTGGTAACCCTTGAAACTTTTCTATCCCATGACTTCTGATACAATTATCGAATCAAAGTCGTATATTACCTTATATTGAGGTTAATTGTAGTAAAGAGCAAGTTTCGTAGAACATCCATACGATTCTTGTACTTTTCCTCGAAAATTAGTTTCTCTAGAGATTCTTATGTGTTGGAGTTTTTTTTTGACAGTTTTTGATAGTTTTTCTACTTTTTTTAACTGACTCGAAACAGTGAAGTACCAAATTTAAGATAGGTTTTTAAGCTCAGTTTGGTTGTCTTTTGCTACTTTTTGTGGTTTCTTCAGAGTCAAAACCTTTGTGGGGCCCGAGGGTTGAAGCTAGTATAGACTTCACTCACAATCAATGTATGCAAGTGTGAAGGAATAAGATCTGCGACTCAGCTTGGATCCGACAACCCGTCTGCGTGCCGGCCACTCTGCATGCCAGATATGACTGGAAAGCTCATCAAACAGTTGCTGAAGCCACGGTTGTACTCAGCAATTAGATCAGCCGAGGATCTATGTGACAGACAGTATGGCTTCTGAAAAGGATATTCCGCTCCTGATGCTGTCTTACTATTGATTGGGGCGGTAGTGAGAGCAGTTCTTTTGCTGATGACGCTAGATGTTCAAAATGCCTTCAATTCGGCAAGGTAGACAGATATGCTTTAGGTCCTTGAGCATGGCTTTTGCATTCCTGCCTACCTATCGGGCATGATGGGGGAGTATCTTAGGAACTGATGGTCTGTTCGACACTGACAAAAAAAATCAAAAGAGGCTTATCACCTCAGAGGCAACAGAGGGATCAATCTACGGAGCTGACCTCTGGAACATTGTTTACGACGGACTACAGCCCCTTGAGATGATAAACAGATGTATTTTTAGAGGGTTATGCTGAAAGCCTGGCAACGGTCATCACTTCCAGAGCTACCAAGTTCTCCCAATTCAGACTTAATCAAATCATGTGAAAGGTGGAACAGTGTATGACCGACCATGAGCGATTCTAGGATCATGAGATATTCTAGGTCCAGACCAGCAAGACGATATGCATATGGGAGTAATGCGGGATACTAAGCTGACCTACCGGGATCATACCTTTAAGGTATGTAATGGGGCTATAAGAACTACTGGCTTGCTAAGCAGGTTGATGGCCAAAATGGGTGGCCAAATGAAATAGAGGCTGCTCATGGCGACGACTAATTCTACCTCACTGTACGGAGCGAAAACACACCAAACGAAGAAATTTAGAGCACAGAGCAGAGGTGTCCTGCGTATTATCAGTAGCAACTGCACGGTGTCGCAAGATGCCGTGTTGGTGGCATCGGGGTAATTCAGCTAAATCTACTTGCGCGATAACATAGCTAGGTGTATCTCACACATTCTAAGGCTCTAGATCACACACTTATGCGAACCTTTCAGCTTTGGGAATAACGCTAGAGGGCAAGCAACACAGGTAACTGGCGAGACTGATTGGTTTTTGGACCAATGGTCTAGCCGTGGCTACGGAGAGGTTAACTTCTACCTGTGCCTATTTCTCACGTCTGTGTGGAAAAGATAGACTGGCAAACTCCCTTTTTTCTTGAAACATTAACTAGAGTTAACCAAAACATTATTTTGGTAGGTTAAAGGCACAATCATAAATAAGCTGCGTCACTTCCAAAGGTTTGCTAACACGTTACATTTGTACTTAAGGTACTTTTTTATTTCTGTGTTTTTATGATAGGAATTTTTTTCTTGAAAAACATTCTTTTTTATGTTTGAATTATTTGCGAAGGTACTAGGATTCATGCCTTGAAATTTCCGAAACACTGCCGTAGGGTGGCTTTTCAGACGGGTTTAGTCGAACAACTAAGTAGGATTGAAAATGATTTACTTAAAATCGTTTGATTCTGCTGAGCTTTGAACATCGAGCATATCAGCAGCATGGCCAAACTGGTCATGTTTTTGGTAGCCCTGGTAAACTTTAACCACTTTTTGCTCAGTTGGAGCTATAAAATGTGAAGTACGAGATATGATTTTGAATGACATTTGGCGGCATAGCATGATTTCTTTCGAAATAGATTTTTGCGTCGAAACCAAAATATTAAAGTAGTGACGTAAACTTTTACAAGAAATTGTTTGTGATACCTGTTTATAAGTTCCCTAATTAATATTAAGCATTTGAATTTTTGACACTTACTGAAATTGCATGCATAGACGTAGAAGTTTACAAGTATTTGCGCTTGCGTTCATAAAGTTGTATATATCATCCGATCAAAACCATTTTTCGACGCTGGCTTAAGTTACAAGAAACATGACTGGTTAGGCCTCTATTTTGAAGTAACATTTGTATTTTCACGTTTGTTTTAATGAATCTTATTGGTTCTATTGGATTCATTATTATTGATTTTATTCGGTTGATTATCAATCTTTCGGAACTATAATCGAATGTTTTTCGGAAATTGTTTTTTTTTCCTAACCACTGAATTAAAGCCAATTCAAAAATACAAAATAATTACTGAAGAATTCAACGAACGTTAGACTTATTAAGAACACCAACAAAAACCAAACAGGAAAATGATTTGAAAAATAAAAAAAAAATACAATGAAAACCAACCAAAGTCAGTATCAATATCAACAACAAATTACATGAAAAAATTACATACAATTAAATGCTATTTATGGTTTTGGTATGTGACGCAGTTAACTAGCATTATACGATTTATTAGATATACTTTCCGAGCTTTGAAATAAGAATTCTGGCCAGTAGGTAACTAGATATTACGTTCAAACAATCACATAATTGTTTGAACAAATGTCCGTCTGACTGTATGTATGTTCTTCCGTCCGTTCATTTATCCGGTCGGTTGTATGCGAACTTGTCGCGTTGTCCACTTGCCAGCAATCAGTTTATTATAATACGTTTGATGAATGTATCGTTGAGGCAAAAAAAAAAATATAAAAATTCATCAACAATACATGAATGATGTGTTAACGCCTATCTGCACGCAATGTGTGCCTCTAATTGTAGGTAAAATCTAAGATTTGACCTCGTCTATAAGTATTGGTTATTCGCTTGAATTGAAAACACTGAACCGTATAAGTATGTTTCCGTTTTTGTTTTGAAATTGTCATAGTACATGTGTTTCCTGATCCATGATGCATTCATAGTTGTAAATTATGTTTAAATTTCAAGGTGAATTTTTTAAATATATAGACAGACATTAAATATATTTTCTTAATAAATAGGTATTTACCAAAAATACGAATTAACTATTATTAATTTTAATTTTAAAGAGAATATTCCCAAGACTATTCAAATAACTAGAAGGGTATTATTTTTAGTTTCATCTATACTTGAGAAATGCGGTAAATGATCCAGAGGAGGGTGGAATATACACTCAGAAAAATTTTCCCACTTAAAATTTAATAAAATAAATTTAAATCAAAAGTTGAAACACTGTTAAATATAAAACGAATCTTATTTGAATCAAATAAGATCCCACATTCAATAAAAATAACTCCACTTTATTATACAAATGTTATTTTCATATCATAATTATCATCATTGAATGTAAAACAATACATTTTGTGCTAAACTAGACCACTTTGATACAGCGCTATTGAAATGAAGGCAAATTATTTGAATTAAAACGAAACGTATATGACGTCAAATCATATTTGAAAATATTTGATTCATATCTATTTTTTTTTATTTATGCAACGATTTTTTTCTGAGTGTAATAAAACTAAATAAAATTTAGTAGGAAAGTGAGTTTATATATATTTTTTAACTATTTTAAATAAGCTTTCGTAGAATGAGGTATTGATGTCATAGTCAAATGATCTCTATCTTTTGATAAAGTTGTGAAATATATATTTCGAAGCAGGTTCAACTCATCGCAGGTTTGTTGATTAAAATTGGTTGACATCTCATTCAGGATAAATGTGTATGAATGACGATTTACTTTAATCTTAATTTGGTATAAGTGCTTACTCGCAGCCAGGTTTAATCAAAGCGTGGAATGAAATAAAAGTTAATCGCGTCTATGGCTGGATTCGAACCACTTCTCAAGCTACCTTGCAAACTGAAGGAACATATAAATGCAGAAAAAGGTAAGAGCTCCAGAAATTGACAATGTGGATACAATGAGCCTGTATCGAGAATTTTATTAACAGTTTAACCCTCCGAGAACACAGGCGGTCAAATTGACCCCAGAAACCTTTTTGACCGATTGCAGCGCTTATGCCTGCGGGAAAAGGAGAATACTATAGGCTCCTAAGTGTATTTCTGTGGTTTGACTATAAGTTTACACCGTTCGCATACAGTCCCAAGTCGTTAGTCGTCGTTGAGAAGCCTTTGAAGCAGATCAAGGGGTCAAATAGACCCTATATGTACTCGACGTCAATTTTGAGGTAAAAATTCAATTTGCTTTTACTTTATAAATCGACAGATTAATTTAAAAAGGCCAAAAAATAAGTTTGCAAGTGTTTTTATTTATTTTTTTTTAGCAATATGGCGTTTTAGTGTACGCAATAATTTGTTAGCTGAAGACAATCATAACAATTTTGGCGAGAGTGATTCCTCTGAAGACGACCATGTCACGGAGTAATCAGAATTTGATTATTCAGAATATTATACCTTTTTTTTCAACCCTTTATGTAGGGCAAATTTTTTTTATTATTCTACTATATTTTGAGAGCATCCATATACATTTTTAGCTCAAAATATTAAAAATTGCCAAAGTTATGATTTTTTTAAATATGCAAATTTTAAAATCTTCACAATCACCACCGTAAATATACAAAATAAATACCTTTTTTTCAAGGGCCACTATAGGGCTATTTTTTATGAATTTGACATATCTCATCCACCAAAATTTTTAGCCACAAATATTGAAAATTAAAATAGTTACGATTTTTTGTAAAAAAGCTGATTTTTGACAAAACTGTTTTTTCGCGAATGTTTTTAGGTATGTTTAGGACATTTAGGGCACTTCTAATGCATGAGAGCTACTAAAAGAGGTCTCAAATTATACCTACAAATTTTTTCAAATGAAAATCTTCAGTGGCGGCGATTCTATAGACGTTCAAAAGTGGTTGGGGTCAATTTGACCCCCATTGTTCTCGATGATCGAAAAAATAGGTGTGTTCTCGGAGGGTTAAGGTACTATTACCGACTAGAAGGCCAAAATAAAGCAAATTTTCTAAATTTTCTTTTTTGGCCCTTTTATTAAATGTAGATAGATATAAAAAGATTTTTTAATATAGTATTTTAATTATAAATTCCACAAAAAAAAATTTTAATTCAGTTAAAATTTTTCTTTATTATTTAAAGAGAGTGCCAAAGTGGCGGTCTCATGAAAACTACCTTGCAGACAGATAATCTCTGGATTGATATATCTGAAACAGAATATCCAAAAAAAATCTTAAAAAGTAAGGGTAATTTATGAAAAATTATTCTTTAGTTCTTTCCAAATTTTGGTAAATTACTCTAAAAATGTATTAACAAACCAAACGCACCAAGTTTTATTAAAATCGGGTCAACCAATCCGAAAAACGCGGTTAATGTTTGTGTGCTGACGATGTGTGTCCGCTAAAAGTTGTTATGTATAGTCATTGAAATAGATTTCGGTACAAATATTTTAGAATGTTATTTTTGAAGGTCTTAAAACATACATTTTTTAAAAGAATGTAATGGTACCTTAATAGCAAATTGATTCGATCAGTATGCTTATGAAACTTAATCTTATTCGAAACGTGAATTGAACAGCATAAACAGTTGTCATCCAAATTATGTCAAACTCAAAAGACGTCGAAGAAATAGAATAGTCTCAATTACGAAGCAGGGTTTACATTAATGTTTATTTTACGTGAAGTGAAATGATGGTTACATTTCAAACTTCTGTAACGCAATGAAGTTTCTA